>JANSTQ010018900.1:0-28293 GCA_026167885.1 Bergia puertoricense | reverse complement strand
CGGTAGCGATTTAATAGAAAGCCATTAAAGTGCGGGTGTGCGATTTTCGATGCGAGAGCTCGCTCACACTTGCATTCTGAATTCCATTTTTATGCTCTTAGGTAAACTTATAATTTGCATACCGTTTTAGAAAGCTGGCAACCCAGTGTACACTTTTAAAGCGTCTTGTTTTGGAAAAAAATACATCCTTGAAGCAAACATGGCAGGAAAAAATTCTTTGAAGACTCAAATTTTAAAGCTGGAAGCTAGACACAAGAGGGAACTGAATAAAACTTTATGCTGGGCATTCACCCCAATATCTGAATGATATTGCATGGGAATTATCATCTGATGGCGAGTAATCTTATATAACAAGTCAATTCACAAGTCACACGAACAGAGACAATCAGAGAAAAGGCCTATAAATCAAAGGACTCAGCAAGACTCAAAATGATGTCACAGCATTACAAGGCATAAGAGTAAAAATTCGGTTTTTGTGAGCAACCCACTTTAAATTGAAATGTTTTTGCTGGAAATCAACTGTTTAGGGTATAGTAATTCCATTTCTGCAATTACTTTGATGAAAGGGTAACATTACTTTGACACAAAAACATGATCAGGCCAGAGGATCGAGCATCACACTACACAAATTAATCATCCACATATGGAAGACAATTTCACTACAACAATGACTTTCTAATGAAGAGCAGCGACTTGGTCTCCCATCACACAAAAAGTGGAACAGTAACAGGTCAGATGGAGTTAATGTTTTTTTTGCTCACATTTTTAAATAAACACATACAAATAGTGCAATATGAAAAGTTACACTTTTGTCTGATCCAGTCAGTAAAACAATCATCACACTGTGGCATGAGAACTTGGCAACAATCCATGATCTTATATTCTGCCTAAAACAAAGTTTTCTGATCCCAAAACTTTGTGATTTAATTAATTTCTTCAGATTTCTCAGAATGGGAAAGTAAACTAGACAGTCAGTATGCACTGCTCTCATGTCAAGCAAGTCCTTGGATTATCTAGACTTGTGTGATGTGAGAGTCAACTTGTAGCAAGTCTACAAAAGATATAAATTTTATTTGAAAGAAACATGAATCTAAAATAAGGTATTGATTAATTAATGACCCATTTGGCAATTAAGTTGAGATGTGTGATGTGTGCACTGACCAAATCCTTCTCGTATCTGAAGCTCATGTTCTGCACTTGGACAACTGGTGGTGGCAGTTTACCACAGTCACGAAAGTAGAAGGACAAATTCTGAAATAAATGAAAAATATCACCTGAGTGACACAAACTTCATTCATTCATCAAAAAGATCTGACAGTAAATTAGAGAACTACAAAACAGTTTTACTCAGAGGTCAGAAAATTGATCGCTTCGGCATTGCGTGCATCGTGCAGATCCGATATAAACAAAGCTGCACTAAAACTCGGCCTTTTAGGTCATCTTTCCTCTGACAACTGTTCAGACTTTAATTTATTTAAAAAAACCAGAGTCAACTTATGGAGTGACTGGGTTTAGAGGTATTTTGGCAAATGTGTGTGAATAAAGGAAGTTTGTTTGTCTAAATAAACCTACTTTTGTTCTTGGATTAAATTAGTCAATTCATTCTTGTCCTCAAATGTTGTAGGAGGTTTAAATATTCAGGAAATTGGTGGTGAGAAGAAATTCTCAAATTATGATGGTAGCTGAATTCCAGTTCTTTAAGGTTTAAAACTATATAAATACTTGAATGACTCTAATTTAATTTTATCAACATAAACAATATGTTCCAAAATATATTATCCAAAATACTACACCTGGTAACATAAATAATTATTATCTCTTGATAAGTGACACTGTACTAAACATTCTATTATTAATATTATTAAAATTATTAATATTATTTTTAAAATATTAATATTATTATAATTATTCAAATTATTATTATTATTATTATTATTATTATCATCATTACTAACCAAACACCAAAACTCTCTAAACTGAACTCAAGGCACACTTGATGTATACATTTACATACTAACCCTATCAGCAGTCACTTTTTCTGTGAGTCCATTGGCAACCATCTTGTTGAGAACCTTCTCTTTACTCTGGGCCTGTCTAGCAAGCTTGGCACTACCATGACCAAACCTAGCAATGTAGTCCTAAGAGTAAGGCAAATTATATAAATGAGAAATTCAAAGTTGATAGATCAACAAAAGCAATATTCTTACATTCTAAAAGGGTACCATGGCTACAAAAAATGATCTGGCTTGAAATAAGTTATTTATTAAAGTCTCTCTGGCAATGAAAGTCAGAATCTAACAATTTTTCCTGTTTTGGTAGAATTTTTCCAGTTTTTAAACTGGAACACTCAGTTCCATCCATTTTCCATGACTGAAGCTAAAAATTCCATGACCAAAAAAAAATTCCATGACTTTCCAGGCCTGGAAACAAATTTCAAAAATTCCATGACTTTCCAGGTTTTCCACGACCCATGTGAACCCTGTTGTCAGTAATCAGAAGTCAGAGAAAAATCGCTTCGGCAGTATGTACATTGTACCAATTCTATAAGAATAGGTACTTAAACTCGGCCTTTTATGTCATCATCCTTCTGACCATGTATTACCCAACAGGATTTGTGTGCTGTTTTTCTTTGCAGATTTTTTAGTAACTGTTATTACTTGTTTTTATTACTTAAACATAATGTGGTGAAGCTTGAAACATCATACATCATACCTTCATGTGCTTGATCTGGTCCTGTTCTCGTGAGTACTGCTTCATCTGGTTCTCCTCCAGTTCTCTTCTCGTCTTCACGAAGGAATCATAGTTCCCCTAAAAACAACAACAACAGTATATTTAATTTCCTCACTGATAATGTTTTTACAACATGTATTAACTGATCAAGATAATTGCCACAGAGAATAACCCCAGGGCTAAACAAAGCTTGGTACTATGACAATACATATCTAATTACTAAAACATCAGGTCAAGATAGAAAACACACATTATATATAGAAACTAAATGACTAATGAAGAACAAAAGGCACCAAACCATAATTATTATTATTCATAAATGTCAATGAGAGTCTGATTAGCAGGTCAAGCCGCAGGGTTCAAATTTTTAAAAATTATCTTGGTCTACATTTTACAACAGCTTCAAACAGTTATTCAAATGTTCGTAAATTTTAGTTGCAAAATTAATTTTTAAAATAATTATTTTAGGCAATAAATCAGATTGACACAGTTAAAAACTGTTTAATATGTTCATTTATACATCAGCTTCAACTTTAAATGTTAAACCAAGTCCCTGCCATAATTAAGATGACTTCTTGTTGAGAACTGCCAATAAACTAGTAACAAGTCAACAGTAGCTGCTTACCCCATAATATATGAGTATGTTCTTGTGCATATGAATTATGTTAGTACACACTCCATTTAAGAAATCTTGAGAATGAGATACCAGAACAAGGCACCTCTTGTATCTGCAAATGAAAGGGACAAGTTACAATTTTTTAACATACCAGTACATGGAATGGTTGTCCCTAACTTTTGAAGTAGATGGCAAACTTCCAAAAGCAACAGGTTATTTAGCTGAATGGTACTGATACAAAACTTAAATAAAGTATTATTTAATTAAAAACTCAAGTAACTGATTAATTTTTCCTGCTGTTGGCTGTCAGGGACAACCCTGCAAAACAATGTAAAAATAATTCCTTTCCCGAGTCAAATGGTTTATAAGGCCAGCTTTTATCTCTGTTTTCCTTAGTGTTAAGCAGATGAGAGTCTGCAACTCCCCCTGGATGGGACACTAATCTGTCAGTGGTTAGCCTCCAGCAAAAGCTGGTATTTGTTTATACAACTGAGTCGACTGTAGCAAGTGGAGTAAAGTGGAGTAAAGTGCTTTGCTCTAGGACACAACACAGGTTTAAACTCACAATCGTCTGGTTATGAATCATACACACTAACCACTTGACCACTGTGCCGCAGACATAGATAATGTGAGGGAGTTTGTGAATTAGATATTTTCACACCTTAGTGTTCATTCAGTTACATTCATTTGTTTCATTTTTCCTCCTGTTCAACTACCCTGTTCCTAATTCCAAACTCAAGAGTTAAGCCAGTCTGTGGCTTCTGAATTATGGCTAACTAATTAGATTGGCCAGTTCCATTTAGGTTACGAGTCAATGCCAACAAATCAAAGTGTGTGCTTCCTACTTTGCAAAACTTGTTTAGTATTGTTTTTTTGGCTTACAAGAACAAATTACAGCAATACAAATATACAAAAACAAAATATACAGCTTAATAATAATAATAATAATAATACTCTATTTAAATACCTGCCATTGAGGAGCTTAAGAAAAAAACTCATTAAAACATGAACGTGTAATATGCAACACCCAAAATGGGAAAAAAAAGTATTACTAAGAGTTCCAGTGGGAAAAGGAATGAACAGGACTCATAAGAATAAGAAAAAATAATAAAAACAAACTGAAGGTGTCATAAAATAGTGACAGAAGGGACTGACTTGTGACATGGACCAGGTGCAGATCATGTGTACACCAAAACAGAATTCCATAAAATAAAAAATAAATTGTTGTGCAGTCACTTACTTCTTCAGCTCTTGCTCAAGCCACACACAAGCCTCCAAATCCAAATGGTTGGTAGGCTCATCAAGCATTAGCAGTGACGGCTTGACAAACAATGCCCTCGCAAGTGCAATTCTCATCCTCCACCCTCCAGAGAAATGCTTGGTTGCTCTCTGCTGCATTTCTGCTGTAAATCCCAAACCATGAAGGATCGCTGCAGCCCTAACCTCTGCCTGGTCAGCATCAAGCTCTTCTAGACGGTCAAATATATCCATTAATCTTTCACTTCCTTCATCTCCTGCTTGTGTTAATTCCGCTGCCTCATGTTCAAGTCTCAGCCGTTCTTCATCAACCTCCATTACACAATCAAGAGCAGTCTTATCACTTGCTTCAATTTCATTTGTTAAATGAAAGATATCAATAAAGTCAGGAATTGGAATTTCTCGCTTTTGTATTACAGTCATCAAAGTTGACTTCCCTGAAACAACAAAAGGATTATTATTAATAAAGTCAAAGAACTTTGCCTTGATCTAATGTTGCTGAAACCTGATATTTCAAACCTTCATTAGGATCCAACACTTCAACTTTTCTTATACCAACCAAAATTCTACAGTTTCTTTAGCCATATTTTAAGAGAACTTTGAAAATTTCAACACATATACATGTAAGCTAATGTAACCCAGCATTTAAATCTTTCTGATGGAGTAGCATGTAAAGACTCCTACCCTTCTGATTTAATCACAAGTTTCCTGGTTTTTAGTGTAAACACCCGATCTCTCGTGGGAGAGTGGAAAAGAGGAAATGCACCAGGAAAATTTCCTATTTTTTAAGCTCCTGGGGTTGGAATCTCAAGTTAATGTCACATCAGATCACACCAACCAATTTAACAGTTTCTCTGGCAATTCTTTGAGAAACATTTTTAAAAATAATTTTTCATTATATACAACATATCAAGCAAGTGAAAAGCAACAGTTGTTGTTGGAGAAACAGGAATTTTATCACTTCAAATCCATGTTCTTATTGAAAGGATCCAAGGATCATAAATCATATGTTATATTAAGAAAATGAAGTGAAGAGTGAAGTTAATAGGTCCAAGGAAGAAAGATTAGTTTTCAAATCTATTATCAGAGTTGTGAATAAACCTACAATAAATGAGGGAAGCATTTCAAAGGTATTAACTTAAGTTTTTAAAACTGCATGAGAAAAACGAATCTCAATCAAATGTATGAGTTGGTATTTTAAAACATAAAGAAATTCAAAAAAATCTTAAACTGTTCAAGCTTGTTTACAAGCTTCAACATTTTTGAAACTGGTTGATCATCAAAAGTTCAAAACTACCAATGAACCAGTCACAGGTACATCATGAAACTCATAAACTTCTGGTTTTTCTAGTGGAAAGTAACATTTACCTCAACTTTGTTTTATTAGTGTTTTAAGTTCTTAAAATTATACAAATTATTTAATTTAGTTTTCAAAATATACTGTCCCAAGACAAGCGTCGATTTTTGAAATCTTTCATCGCATATAACGTGAATATAAACACGATCACGACTAAGAAAAATAACCTGTAGAATTCATCGAGAAATGTGCTTGAATATTCGAAACAGGTTTATTCAAATTGCATGAAACGACGAGAAACGAATATAAAAATGAAAGCTTTCTATTATAAATAAATAAACGTGGGTATATACGTCTTACGACTGTGAAGGAAGCGAAGGTTCGGATCTTTTGATAATTATAATAGGCTGAGAATTCTAAAAACCTTAATGTTAGTATTAGTATGACAACCCATCAGTCAAAAACAACTATATGAAGGAAAACTGTAACTCACTTTACCGATCTACAACACATGGTAAACTTTTTACTGTCGTCAAGGTTTGTGCTTTTTAACTTACCACAACCATTAAATCCAACCAAACCATATCTGCGGCCACAGTTCAATTCCAAGTCAGTGTCTTTCAGAATTTCAGTTCCGTGGAAAGTAATAGAGAAGTTAGAGATCTTTACATCCCTGGCAGCCGGGTGAGATGCCAAAACGCCGGTACACGCTCGTTCCGACAACTGTAATTTTTCAACGCCGCCATTTATGATCGAAGCTGTCGAATCGGTTTCATCTGCGGCAGCAGCAACTGATTTTGGTTTCCCTCTTGCTTGAGCAGCGGCTTTTTTCTTCGCTTGACGCTTCTTTGCAGCGTCTGATGGCATTTTGTTCTTTGATTCTTACTGAAAAAAAAGTTCGGAAACGTCTCTCTACTTCCCTTTCTGCCGCCAAAGAAAAATTATTGCACCACACTAGCTCTGACGCACGTGAGTTCCTTTGTTCCAGGCCTCACGCAACTTGTTCATACGTATCATTTCCGGAATGAGGCATTATCGACAAAAACGAACAGTTATCGACTACTAGTATCGATCCGTCTCCACGACAACAACAAGAGAAGGACACAGCCAAAATGGCGGCTGCAGGGACTCGACCGATGTCCGTTACCGAAACATTTGTTAGCTCTGGAAAAAGCCGACAAGTGCCAAATCATCTCCTAGAAACAAGTATGTTTACTGATCTCTACTCAGAATCGAGTTAAATTACTTATCATTTTATCTTATGTTGGTTAAATGTTACTCATAAATTGTTGTTATATACTTGTCATTTCAGAAATATATTCCAAGATAGCTCACAATACCGTCCTAGAAACTCGCCCTTCTATTGTTCATTTCTCTGGATTCGAAATTGGTAAGAAGCACACGCAAGTCCTGGTAAGTAGCTGGTTATCGATGATTTTGTATTACTAGTTTTTAACTCTTCTGTTTTTGTAGAAAGTTGGCATTCTCCATTGGCAGTTTTTTGGCTCTTCAGTTTCTGAAATACCGCGCAGATGCCATGATAAAATACTTTTCAGTTGTCATAGACAAAACACAGACATCGAATGGGTTTTTACCCATTTGAGTTCTTTAATTTGATTTGATTTAATTCATTAATCAGCTTTAATATATGTATTACTTTATACAACAAAAAGAATCAAATCTGTTTGTAATACAAATACAAAAAAACTGCGGCCACTAATACTATCAATCTGAAAATGGAAACAAATTTGTGACATGATATTTTATATATTTTATTTTTAATTTTTACAGAGAATAAATAATGTGTCATCTGACAGCCAACGAATGCACATAATTCCACCTTCAACCAAGTATTTCTACATCAAATACACTAAAAAGGTAAATTTTATTATGGTTAATTAGTAATGGTAATAGGACTGAGAAGAGGCCAGTTTGGTCTGTTATACCATTACCTGAGAAGTTTCTGCAATCTGATTGGTCTGCATGTTGCAGAAATTTATCAGGTATGAGTATAAACAAATAATAGCATGATTTGTACATGATATTTGGCATAAATACCACTCATGATATTTCAAAGTTGTTCCAAATTTTACTCGCCTAATGGCTCATGAAATTACAAATAACAACTTTGAAATATCACTCATAGTATTTATGCCAAATACCACTACAAATCATGCTATTACCTATACTAATCATTCGAGTGACTGAACAAAATTGGACAAGTGCATAACATGAGTCTGATTTGTTTAACACGAGAATGATTACAGACAGAACTGGACAACACAAAGTTGTATTACTAATTTATTATAAAAATTACAATTTCTGAAGATAAAAGAAAAGTCTGCTGCACTGGTTGGTGAAAACTTGGAACTGTTAAACTTGAGGAGATTGTTGACAACAGCAAAGAAAATTTGTAGTTGTTTTGTTTCAAAGGATTGTAGCATTTCCTTTGGATACAAAAACTTATTTGAGTTGAAGTCCATTTTATATAATAAAATGCTGCTATAGGAAGTCAAATTCTCCATTTTGTTTTGGCCATGTCAGTGTTCTTGCTAATCATCAAGATCATTTTCTTGTTGCTGAATCATGATTGGTCAGGGAGCCAAGAACTCTGGTTGTGTTTGGTTTATTCAACTGTCTGATTACAGGTGTCTGATTACAGGGTCTTGTAATCAGATAGTATCTGATTAATGATTTTGTTAGCAGATTAATAAATAATAGAATGTTAAATGAACCAACCAGATTTGAGGAAATTGTAATTTTTATAATAAGCAGTGAAATTTTCATAAGGATAGTATATACTGTAGAGTTCCAAATGAAAAAAAGTTGTTTGTTTCACTCACTTGTGAAAGATATTGTCAATACTCAAAGATGAAATTCATATCTCCATGCATCCAATGTAATATCCTTTACATAATAAATTGTTAAGTAACACTTAAAGGGTTTCTGGGAACAATGACAGAAACAGTCTGGAGATAGTGTCCAGGACTGGGTGCAATGTACATCAAAAGTGGAGATTAGGAGATTGTTATATTTGGACTGAAGGAATCACTTGAAGGATAAGGGGCTGGTAAAGCTGGTGGGAGGCATGTCTTTGATGATTAAATTCCAGAGTTTGACTATATGGTTGAAGTAGGAGACCTGAAAGGTTGCAGTGGAGCAGAAGGGTACTTGAAGGAGATCAGTGGAAGGCATGTGCAACCATGTTTAACAAAGGAGATATATGTTCTTTGAGGTTTGCAGTGGTATAAAGATTTAAAAGAGAAGACCAAATCCTTGATTTCCCTGTAGCTATAGGCTAGTGGTAGGAGTCCAAGTTTAATTAAGCCTGTACCGGTTAGCCTGCGTAGCGGCGTTAAAAGGGGGGAGAGGGGGAGGGAGTGCAGCAGAGAAGAAAAAAGGCACGGTAAGATATTTCCCCAGGTTTGCTCTAAAGAATCCATCTGGTGGATCTTCACTGGACACATTCCAGTCCTGCCCTTAAGTTGCCTTTAACTTACCAACAATCCAACAAATGAAAACTATATAGGCTTATGGTTGCATTCCTCAATACATCTGCAGACTGTATTAATTTTACTTTTATTTAAAAAAGTAAAAATACTCTCTAAAAATTGTTTTAACTTTAAAACAAGGTTAAATACTATATACTTAGAAAAGAATGATAACCCGTCATTTGTTTCAAAAATGTGCTGTTTGGTTTGTCAGGTGATGTCAAATAATTACTGCCTGCAAGTAAGGGCTAAAGGTAAAGGTAAAAGGTAGCCCTTATTAACGTCGGTAGTTCTCTCAGCTCCTAGAGCTGGTATCAATGGAAGCCGACGGTGCACACTTTACCCCTCTCCCTCTGTCAGTGCTCCGTTTTACGAGTATTTAAAGCTAAAGCTACACAGATTAAAGGAACGTCGAAGCAAACGTTGGAGTCACCGAGAATCGAACTGGGGACCTCCAGCTCCGAAGGCCACACACTAACCAACTGAACTACGCCTGCTCCTGGCTTACTCATACATATTGTTTCAGATGGTGTGTTTGTTGCAAATATTATTATGCTCATATGCAGTCCATCAATCTATATTTATTCAGTAATCAAATGCAACCTGATTCTGTGGACAGTGAATGTACATGGTTCTGGCAGACTGGCTCGCCTTCCAAAGTTTCCTGCCTTGGACTTATTAAGAAGTCAGTACATGTAGTTTCAAATAAAACATTGAATGATATAAAACAATTACTGTGTTAGGTTATCACAAAACATTGTGATTTTGTCACTGTCTCGCAAACCAATAAATTAATTGCCTCTGTCTTCAGCATACTCGCCACTGGCAAATTGCAATATTTTGCTCAACCCCAAACAATAACTGTTAATTGTAATGTTTTTCCAAATTAAAAACTTTTGTTTAATGTAGGAAAAGCTTGTCCCTGGATTGTTTCTTGAGGTGACTATTGAGTTCACTCCCGATGAATGGCGATACTACTATGACTGCATCAGGATCCACTCCAAGGTTGGTAATAGGGATAAGAAGATTGTACATATACATTGTAGTAAAAGCTACATAAATTATTTGTGCATGAAGAGTAAGAACCAGTCGATTATAATTAGAGACATGTTGGAAAAGTTTCACAGAAGAACACAAAAGGCTGTAATACCTTCATAATACTTATCTAATGTTAATCTTGCAGGCTGAGGAAAACTTGCTGGTGCCAATCCATGCATATCCTGTGATGAGCACTGAGGAATTCCCCAAGGATGTTCACTTGTCTTCAGTGCCAGTTGGAGAAAGGTCAGATTTTTCTTTTAATTTTTTAGATAATAGTCTTTTAAAGCCCAAAGACTCTCTTTTCACTCTTAGAGTTCATCCAAAATTTGCAGTGAACTCACAAACATTTGCTTTTCAAATATTTATTTCAGCAAAATGAAGATCATTCCCTTAAGATGTAGTGCACCAATAGACTTTGAGTTTCAGTTGACATACCTCCAGAGTCATCCTGCTTTCACAGTGGAGCCCATGGAAGGTTTGTATGCATGGGAAAGGGTATTCAGGACTGGTGTAACTGATTAGCTTGGGGGATGGGATGGAACAGATCCACCAGAATCTGCCTTCTTCACAGTGGAACCCTTCACTGGTTTGTGCCCCAGGGAAGGGCTACTATATTTTAACTTTTAATAAATAATTAATGTTGGGAGAGCGGAAGGAATTCAGAAAATTTATATGGGAACCCTGAGAAGGTCTGTAACCACCAGATTATTTAGGGAAGGGAGAGGAATCAAAAGTCCTACTATTGTCACAGGGGAACCCTTGGAAAGTTTGTATACAAGGCAAAGGATGCTCAGGTGTGCTTCACTTGGGGGAGTGGGGGGGGGGTCAAATCCACCAGAATCTATCATTCTTTTCACAATGAAACCTTTCACTGGTTTGTACCCCAGGAGCTGCTCAAGCACAACTTATCAATAGTTTTGGATAGGGGGATCCAGAGTCATCCTATTTTCTCAGGGGAACCATGAGATGGTCGTAAATCACTGGTAAGATGTACTCATCTTACATGATTGTCTTTGGGAAGGGGAGTAATCCAAGCTTCCAGTGTCATCCTATCTCCTGACTGGAATCCCTGGAAGGTCTGTCACCCATGAGGAGAGCAGGGGGAATCCAAATGTCCAGTCTTTCTCTCTCCATAGAGGGTTTCTCAGGAGGTCTATGACCTATGGGGAGAGGTACTTGTATCTGATGCATTTTTGAGAGGAGAGGGAAAAATCCAATCATCCAGAGTCATCCTATCTTTTCAATGCCAGAAATCATCCAAGCAATCATCAAGTCTTTCGATATAGTGGAATCCTTGACATGTTTGTACCCAAAGGCAGAGGTTCTTGTAATCTATTTTTCATAGTAGAATCCTTGGTATGTTTGTACAAAAAGGAGCACATTATCATCTAACCTTCATAATAGAATCCTTGGAATAGCTGTACCCAAAGGGAGAGGTTCTTATCATCTAATCTTCGTAGTAGAGTCCTTGGCATGTTGGTAACCAAAGGGAGAGGTTCTTATCATCCAATCTTCATAGAAGAATCCTTGGCATTTTTGTACTCAAAGGGAGAGGTCCTTATCATCTAACCTTCATAGTAGAATCCTTGGCATGCTTGTACCCAAAGGGAGAGGCCTTTATCATCTAATCTTCATAGTAGAATCCTTGGCATGTTTGTAACCAAAGGGAGAGCTTCTTATCATCCAATCTTCATAGTAGAATCCTTGGCATGTTTGTACCCAAAGGAGAGGTTCTTATCATCCAATCTTCATAGTAGAATCCTTGGCATGTTTGTACCCAAAGGTAGAGGTTCGTATCATCTAATCTTCATAGTAGAATCCTTGGAATGTTGGTAACCAAAGGGAGAAGTTCTTATCATCTAACCTTCATAGTAGAATCTTTGGAATGTTTGTACCCAAAGGAAGAGGTTCTTATCATCTAACCTTCATAGTAGAATTCCTGGAATGTTTGTGCCCAAAGGAACAAGTTCTTATCGTCTAACCTTCATAGTAGAATCTTTTGAATGTTTGTACCCAAAGGAAGAGGTTCTTATCATCTAACCTTCTTAGTAGAATTCTTGGAATGTTTGTATCCAAAGGAACAGGTTCTTATCCTCTAACCTTCAAAATAGAATCCTTGGAATGTTTGTACCCACAGAAAATGTATTCTGACTCAGCTTGTTGTGTTGAAAGAAGGATAGCAAGTTACTTTACCTTCTTCCCCAAGCAACACAATACACAAATGTTTATTCAGTCTGTTAACATATGAAGTTCTAAACACCTTTGTTTTTCCTAGGGATAATTCCTGGCAATGGTCAAGCACATATTAAAGTGGTCTTTTCACCAATGGATTTCACTACAGCTCATATGAAGCTTCAACTGTTGATCTCACAGTTCAATGCTCAACCACTAGTCTGCACTTTTACTGGAACCTCAGAACCTGGTCTGGCCAAAAGGTGCTTATGGTACTACATGTACATACAAGTATTGAAGCACAATCCTACTAATGAAGAGTCTGAAAAGTTTTAGAATGGACAGAACTTTTGAAGTAGTTTTTGAAAATATATTTCATTTCAGTTGCTTGTCTTGAAGAGTAGTGTTTGGTGTAAACTACTCAAAATTCCAAAGTTGTGACTTTTCAGTAAATTTGGAAACTTTGATGTGTATCAAGTAGCAGGACTAGAGTTAAGAAGACGATAGCCCTTCTTACTGACTTTTACTTGTCATTAAATGTGCACATACTGATTAGATCTGGGTTATTTGATAATATTATTAAAATACAATAAAGTACTTTTTGAAAATATAGATTTCTGCAATGTAAGTCCAACAGATACATGAACTACAGTTGTACTTAAAATTATTCTTTCAATTAAAATTGAAACTTTTATTTTTATTCTTGTGCTGCAAGGTTTTGAAAGTTAGCAATTGGAGTACCGTAGATTGTCTTCGTCCAAAGTCATACAGCCTGTGTGCTTTTAGACATACTTAGAATTAAATTAAAACTTAGATTTTTAATGTAATACTTTCTACTAGTACTTTGTTTTGTTTTTCAGACTAAAGGTAAAGGATGACAGTGAGTTTATGGCTAGTGAAACAAAGATTAAAGGTGTTTTAGATCCTTTTCTGATTGACCCTTTGGGGAGAACAAGACTAAGGAAACTCAAAACAAGACCATGGACCGCAGCTGAAAGGGAGCCGGAGGTACTAATTTATCCTCAATCCATTTTTGATATGTTACTGTTTTTTGTTGTGAGTTATATAGAATTGTCATGACACTGTCTTGAAAGATTCGACTTAGTTGTGGTCCATGAAGATTTCTTTAAACGTTAACTTTGAAAAGAGTCTTTCATGTGGTATTCTAAAGTATTGGTGTGAATTTTTATGTACTAGGAAGTCATTCGAAATGGTCTACGTTTTCCAACCAGTGATCTGGACAATCCAAATACAGTTGGAAAAGTATTGATACAGCAACCAGGCAAACTAAAAGCGAAGCAAATCAGAGAAGGTTTGTGCTTATTACTAAAGCTGGGTGCACTTATAAAACTATCTTGATGGAGAAAGGTACTTTACGTTTGTCACTGGTGATCAGACTTCTAGCCTAGCTCCTTCTCTTTCAAAAACCTCTTTTTGTGTGCCGTCCTTCCTGTTGACTTCTGGTTTCCATGCCCAGTCCACCACTTTGCATATCCTTTTATTACCATTCTATATGTACCTAGTTTTATTTCATTTGTAAATGTATGCATTACAAACTTCTAGGATGTGTAGTCTGCCAATTGCTATGTAACTGCATGAACTTTAGTTATTAAATAAATAATTCTACATGTAATGCCGAATTTGAAATAAAAGACTTGAAGAATTTGAAAAACAAAGAATTGAAGATTAACCAATCAAACTGTGTTTAGATGTAAGAGCTCTCCGAATGTAACTCCTCAACCCTTCCTTGTTAGAAATCAGTGGGCCAAGGAAAAGCTCTCTGTGTAAACCTTAAAGGGACCCTCAGCTCTCAGAAACATATTGCCTTAAAGTGAGGCATTGAAGCTTTTGTTTACAAACATTTACCATAGTTTTCTGATATCTGTCACCATTCTTACAAAACAGTCCTCTTGAAAACTACACTTATTGGTGTCACATTCTCTCGACGTATTTCTGATCCTGGAATGAAGTTGTTGACATTTCTGACATTTAGAGCTATCAATATTGTTTGAAGGTCTTCTTGAAATTGTGGAAGCCTACAGAGTTTTGTAAAACACAGTTGGCAATCCCAACAAGTGAGTCCATGGCTGTGACACCAGTAAGTGCAGTTTTTAAGATGGCAGCCTCCACGACCTAAAACTTAAAACTTCTAAAGGTTGTTTTGTAAAACTGGACACAGCGGAAAACTATGCCAAATTTGTAAACAAAAGCTTCAGTGCCTCATTTTAAGCTGAGGGCCCTTTTAATAAGGTATAAAATTTATTTGGGAAGATAATGGTATTGTAGTTTGTTACTTTTTATTGAGTCACTAAACTAGGTAATGAAGGACAAAATTTACTCACTAGTAAATATTGACCTAAGTTCTAATCCATTGCAGCTGTTCAAACAAGAAAAGATGTAACAGGGAGCTCAAAACAGATGAAGGTAAATTAAGAATTTTCTGTTGTTTATAACATTGCTTTGATCCCCTTATCAAATGGTAACACATTGATGTCGTTATAAAGTTCTTTAATAAGTCATCTAGATTAAAGTGAAGTCATGCTATACTGCACTACTGTCCTGTGTATTGGTAGTATATTTTACATGTATGTTGATATAGTAGTCTTGAATTGGTTGTAACTTTGTAAAAAAAACATGATCAGTTGATCTACCCTTCCTTACACTGGTAATATGTTAATTTTGTGAGAGTATTACTGAATTTGCTGGGCTTTGTAAGTCCTGATGTGTTGTTGTACCTGCATCCCTTGTGGTGGTAACACGTTCATGTTGTGAGAATGTTAATAAATCAGTCGAAACTTTGTTAAGTCTTGGTATATTGATCTACCATCCCATAACACGTTCATAATGCGAAAGTCATCTTGATGGGGACTGTAAAAGTCCTAATATGTTGATCTACCGTTCCTTACACTGGTAACATGTTGATTTTCTGAGTCTTTATAAAGTCCTGTTTTAATCTACCGTCCCTTGCATTGGTAGCACGTTCGTGTTGCGAAAGTCATCTTGAATCGATTGGAAATTGTAGTAGTCCAAATGTGTTGATCTACCGTCCCTTGCATTGCTAGTACGTTCCTGTTGCGAAAGTCATCTTGAATAGATTGAAAATTGTAGTAGTAGTCCAAATGTGTTGATCAATTATCCCTTACATTGATAACACGTTCATGCTGCGAGAATCTGTTTGAATCAGTTGGTTCCTCATTATTGATCTACCGTTCTTTAGACTGATAACATAAAGGTAGCCTTTATTTAACGTCGGTAGTTCCGCCAGCTCTGTCGCTCTCCGTTTTACGGGTATTTAAAGCTAAAGCTACACGGATCAGAGAAAAGTCGAAGCAGACGTTGGAGTCACCGAGAATCGAACTGGGGACCTCCAGCTCCGAAGGCCAATAAGACGCTGTGAGAGTTTTCTTGAAATGGTGCTGCGAGAGTTTTCTTGAAATGGTGCTGTGAGAGTTTTCTTGAAACGGTTGGAACTATATAAAATCCTATAATACTGATCTACCTACCATTGCATTGGTAGCACGTTCATGTTGCTTAAGCCCCCGCTTATTTTGGTGAAACGTTCGTTTTGCGAGACTGTTGAACTTTGTAAACTCTTCAGTATTCATCTGCCGCCCCTTACTTTGAAACACGCACAAGTTTTAAGAGACTTCTTTAATTGGTTTGAACACTGCAAAGTCGTTGGTGTTGAACACAGACCCTTTCACTGGTAACTTGTTCTTTTTGCGAGAATCGTCTTGCTTTTGTTCCAAAAACAGTGGCAACACGCTCTTATCTTGTCGCTAATTTGTTGTTGGCTGAAACAATTTATGAATTCGTGATGTCTTGTTCTGTCTCTTACCTTTTAACATCTTGGTTTCACAAGAGCCCTCTAATGTTGCTACTTCATTGTTGGCTTGAACAAGGCCGAGACCTGCTTTACTGATCGGTGGTCTCTTACACTGGTAACGCATCCTTCGTTTCATTGCTTTATCAGGAAACCAAGTTTGAATATGAAGTTCAACAGAACATACTTGAAGAGAGACAAAACAAACTTAGATGGTATGTAAACGTATATCGGTGAATAGTAATTCGTGTTTAATGCAGACTGTAACTGTGAACCTTATAAACAGCTGAAAAGAACTGATTGCCAACACAATGTTACCATTACTGATTTAAACGTGTCCAGGCTATAATCAGTCTTCTTAACAGATATCTATTCAACAAGCATATTTATAGCACCTTGTCTTTAATACTAAGAAGGTTTTGTTTGTCAAGTCTTCATAGCATTTTCAAACACGGATTCACACTGAGGCTGAAATTTGGTACTGAAAAATAAAACAGTGGAAGCGATCGAACGATTTTTGAAACATACGAACGAGCATCTAAAGCCATATCTCTGAACAGATAAATGGATTTCCGGTAGTAAACTGGTTCGATTTGAGCTCCGTCAATCTAATTAACCTTGATACTGACGTCTATATTTATAGGTGTGTTAGACTTGGAGAAGATCCCTTAAGTGATGTTGCAAAGAGACGCATTTTGGACTTAAGGTCTCGAGCACTGAGTGAATATAAGGTAAAAAAGCATCCTGGAAAGTTGTTTGGAAGCTGGTTAAGACTTGCATCCAAATTAATTATAGTGCTTATTTCGGCAAGCTGTTCTTTTCTACAAAAATTCATAACAGTTTAGTCAATATTTCTTTATTTTTCACTGTCTCCCAACGTAATATATGCTACTTTCAATATCAACGCCGACGACTGTTACTTATTTCCTTGAACCGTAAGAACATGAAACCTACTGCCAAACGAGGTGGTTAAAGTTCCCACCTTGCAGAGCTTTAACTTGACAGCCAAACCTACAATTACCTCCTTACAGGCCCCTTGTCGTCTCCACATATTACAATCCGCGACCTACATTAAGATTTTAAGACGAACATTTTCTTTAACATCTAGTAGTTTCCACTGAAAAGATAACCGCACTGATGCTTAGCAGTCAAGAAGGAATTACCAGTTTTCACCTAACGTCAAAGTTAGTGCAGCCCATAAAGAAATAAATGATGTACTTATATCCATTTCTTGTTCGTTACAGCTAAATCGGGGTGACCCCGTACCTGGAGCTGAGTTTGATCGGTCTTGCACTGGGTGTCAGCTGAGGAGAATTCACAGACAGGCTGGACAAGTGAGTTAGTGTGTGGTTCACTGTAATATCACTTAACTCTTTCGTGGAAGCAACTGATGAAGGCCGCTTTGACCCAACATCATCCAATACTGTTAGACACATCATGGTGGATCCTTTTGAACATTTTGTTTGACGTTGGTTGGGTTTTACTGATACAATCTTCTCTTCCAACATCATCCAACATTGTTGGATACGTTATAGCTCGTTTGAATGATGTTGGACGACGTTGGTTGGGTTTCACTGGTTCAATGTTCTCTTGTAACCTCGTTCAGCATTGTTGGATACGTTATAGCCCTGTTGAATGATGTTGGACGACGTTGGATGGGCTTCATTGGTTCAATGTTCTCTTGTAACATCGTCCAACATTGTTGGATACGTTATAGCCCTGTTGAATGATGTTGGACGACGTTGGTTGGGTTTCACTGGTTCAGTGTTCTCTTGTAACCTCGTCCAGCATTGTTGGATACGTTATAGCCCTGTTGAATGATGTTGGACGACGTTGGTTGGGTTTCACTGGTACAATCTTCTCTTGTAACATCGTCCAACATTGTTGGATACGTTAGAGCCCTGTTGAATGATGTTGGACAACGTTGGTTGGGTTTCACTGGTTCAATGACCTCCTCTAACATCGTCCAGCATTGTTGGATACGTTATAGCCCTGTTGAATGATGTTGGACAACGTTGGTTGGGTTTCAGTGGTACAATCTTCTCTTCTAACATTGTCCAACATTGTCGAGTGATGTTAGATCTGTTTAAACAGGATTTTCTAAATTGTGAATCCGTTAAACCAACAAAGTCAACTCATTAAGATACACATTTTTGGGACCGGCTCCAGGTGTCCATCTTATCAATAGTTCCTTTACAATAAAATGACTGAGCACAAAGCTACAGTACTGTTGAAGTATATTATATGATAAATTTCTGAACTGCAAAACTTAAATAAGATAACAATACACAAACAAACAAGCAACCTGTGAAAAGTTTCTGGGCAACGAACACACCCCTGAAACCTAAACCTAAACCCCAACCTTGGCTCTAACCCTAAACCAAAAGAGAGGTGGGTAAGTAGATAGTTGTTCTGAAAAGTCCATTGATATATAGTAGCTGGCTTCAGAACACCAAATGCAATTGATAAAACGACTCATTTTGTGTAAGGTTCAGACAGTCCAAAGCAAAATCCAAGCAGAAGTTCAATTTGGTTGATATATAACAATTAAAAGGATGTAACAATACCTACAATTCCGTTGCATTTACAGGTTCCCGAACATGAAGCTAAGTTTGACGTGTTCGTAAATGATGACTGGAGTAAAAGACACATGGTTCTACAACGCTTCATTCAGGCTGGTAGAAAGGTTAGCAGCATTTTAGTAGCAATTGGTTTATCATCTTTTTATGATAAATGTTTTGTGTTAGCCACTGTGAGTATTGTACTTAAAACCACTTTCTCTTTACACAGGTCATTATTAGAGTACGTGCTGGTAGAAACCTTAGCTCTTTGAGCGAGTTTGTTATGGACTGGAGAAAAGGAAAATTCACGAGAGACAGAACGAGTACGTGTATTTAGTGTTCCGCCACACAGTTCTTAAAAGATAATAAACAACAAAGTAAAAGTCGATGGGTATACAGTTCAATTTTTTATACATGATCAGTGCTTTTTAAAGATTTTTGTATACTGAATTTGAAGTCATTGTCTGCTTTAATGGCGCATTCATGAAAATGTAAATACTCCTACAATAGCAATAATAATAGTAGTAATAATAATAATAATAACAATGATATTAATAGATTTTTATAGCGCTAGCGATACTGTTCATAGCATTTTACACAAGTACGATATTTGAAACTAAAAATTTTGATATCTTTATATAGATAAAAAAATTATTATGTTTATTATTATGAATAGATTTAAATGCTAAAATATATGGTTAAACAATTAAAAGCAAAATAATGTCCTGTTAGATTAAAAAGCCACACTTTAAGCCACGATCAAAATAAGGTTGGTTGGGAGCGAGTTCCACAGAGTCGGAGAAGAGGTAGAAAAGTAGCGGACACCATCTGTTTTGAAGTTAAAAACAAATTTGTAGAGTATATTTTGACTCAAAGAGCGAAGAGTTCTGGTAGACAGTAAGTTTTAATAGTGCACGAATACATTGAAGCGCTTGTCCATGACCAGTGAATGAGTCTTGCAACACAGTTCTGGACAGATTGAAGTATTTTGAGGACGTAAAGTAATGCTTTCACTCCAACCCAGTTTATCAGCATCTTTCTTCCCCTTGCAGTATTATTACAAATTAAATTGAGTGGTTGTTATCATCAACTCTTTAAGATGAAGTGTGAAATTGTACCAACCTATATGGAGGAAATATATGAAGACAAGAAATATTAATGAAAAATTAGCAGCATGTCGTTCGGCACTGTTGGAAAAGAAAGACTTAGGAAACTAATGCCTTGTACTTTTTACACCCGACTGGTAGGCACTTGCTAGAATGGCTGTGGCTGATGCTTGACAACAACAGAATTATTTTGTTTGTGTTAATGAGAGCAACGTTTAGCTTCTCTGTTTTTTAAATAGGTTCTACTTAGAGGAAAAGGGGAAAAATAGAAGAAAAAAGTTTTTTAAGAGAGGGCTTTGTTTTCTTTTTCTTCAATTTTCCACTTTTCCCCCAATACGAGCCAGTTCACGAGCTGATTTTTTCCGCAAAACTTCCCCTCTGCCCATTACAGGGAGTCAGATGGCTGAAAGTGAAGAGGAAAGAATTTTAGATGACATGTCAGCTACCATTCGGCCACAGGACATTCACCACTTCTCTTTTCCAACCTACAAGTCACCCGATACAAAGGACGACATGGTCAGTTCTTTAGTTAGCTCAACCATGTTTGTGTGTGCCTCAAAATATACTGAACGCTGATAAGTAGCTGTTAAATACATCCAAGGAGATCACAATTCCCTTGGATATCTATTCTGAATTGAATTAGCCGCACTTAAACGTGCTTACATGACAATTTAAGTAAGTGAAAGAAGTAAGTAAGGAGGGAAGTAGTAATGATATTAACTTTATTACCGGTAAGCAAAAAATTTAGAACGTAAGTAGGTAAGCAAGTAAGTGAGTGAGTACTTAAGTATTATAAATAAGTAGATAAATAAATATGTAAGTAAGCAAGCAAGTACATAAGTAAGTAAGCAAGTAAATACGTAAGTAAGTACGTAAATTGGCTAGTAAGTAAGTGAACAAGTTATTTAATGAGGAATGCCCCTGTCACCACAGGTGATTTTCATGGTTTTCTACTCAGTTTAATATTCATCGACTAATTTCATTTTATCCATACATTTAGTTATTCCGTATTTCTTGTTTGCTTTTGGTTTTCATTTGTAAATCGATTGTTTCCGTTTCATGTACATTGTGTGTTTATACGTTGAAGTAAGAATGCACAGGGTGTCTATTGTTTTCCTGTTTCTTAAAGAAAATCCTATTTTGTCTTTTTTTCAGTGAATTTTCTGTTTTTCGCTATTTTTTTTCAACGGTTTTTCTCTGACAAGCACTATAGCTAGAATCAGGGTAACGGTTGTTTTCTATATAGTTGTAATTTGGCGCAAACAAACGCAAACAGTTTGCGATGTTCTGTTTGCGAGTGTCTGCAAACTATATGCAATTGTTTGCGATAGTATTTCCATACCGTATTTTCTCGGTCCCAGCATCCCGTACTGTTGGGAAACAGTTGTAAAGGTACAATCTTACAACTGTTTCCGCCAATTCAGCAAAACAACAAACAACTACATTTTGTTACATATGATTCATAAGAGATATGAAACTGCAAAATGTATTTCCATTAACATAAACAGTTTGCGTTTAATCGCAAAATCTCATCACAAACTGTTTGCGACAAGTTTCATTTATATGTAAAACAGCCTTAACTCTATTTTTGAAGGCCCTTGACAATGAGTAAACAAAGACAAGCAAAGATCCTTTTTCCCGCCGAATTCACTGCGTGATCGACATTGCTCAGTGACGTAACACTCATAGTACTCCATATTATACACAATACATTTGTTAAAGACTTGAATATGTACGATGGAGTAGCGTTCCTCTTATAGAATTTTGTCTCCGAACCCCAGTTGTCGTCTATCTGCTCTTCTCATATGAGGTTATTTGTTCAGACAACTTAAAAACATAATACCCCTTTCTCTCACACAGGATGTCGATGCCCTTGGAGCCTTGGAGGTGCAACCGACCGTCGTTACCGTGAAGACCAACGTACCTTATCATAATCTTAAGGTCGGCAGTAGTATACCCCCACCACTAGCGGAAATGGAACGTATGGCATCCATAATAATGAGCGTCATCCATACTAATAAGCGTCATCCATACAATTCCACTCATCATATATAGAAGCCACACATTCCAATTCCGCTCATTGCATATGGATGACACTTGTTAGTCTTGCTAGTTTAACTTTATGTTGTGACGAAGAGAATAAACTAAACTAAACTAAACTCATTAGTTTGGATGGTGCTCATATTGTATAGATGACGCTCATTAGTATGGATGCCATACATTCCATATACTACTGTCAGCTAATCTTTTTTCGTTTGCAGCTGTTTCAAATCAGTGTAAAGTGATTAGTAGATTGTAACACATGCAGGGTAAAGTTGACGTTTGGGACACAGTTAGAAACTTGTATTTAGAGTCTCTTTTTGAGTTGCTGGCTTTCTGTTTGATGTGGTTGCTGCAACCAGATAATTTATAGTTTTACTTTACTTTTTGTAAAGGATCCAAGAAAGCCAAGAGTCAAGTTACATGTGTATATCTCTCTCTCTTTCTTTCATTCATTCTTTCTTTCGTTTTTTATTTCACCAATTTCAAATCATTACCTGGTACTTGGTTATATAATGTACGTTACTTCAAAGTCCAATGGCTCTTTCACGATTGAAGCAATAGATGCCTCCTTTTTCAGAACCTCACCTTTTGTATGATTTATGCAAGGAATTTTAAATAAAGCATCTCAACCCACCGAAAAAACGTCCTAGGCTCGATGCATCTTAAATTTATTCACTACTTCGTGTTCCGACTTAGAATAATAATTAAGATAGTCCAGTACAGGACAAACAACTACAATACAACTTAATCACCGCCTAAAACAGGCCAACCTTTTAATTTGCATGTCTTCAAAACTTCAGCTTTACTATATCTAATTAAACTATGTTAGTCTTCTTGTCAATAAACCTTTGAACATGAGCAAAGATGTGAAAGATCATTTTTAATATGCAGACGTGTGACAAGAAGTACAATCTGACTGGTCTGTTTGAAATGTTTTGTTTTGCAGGTGCCACAGCAGTACAAAATCCTGGGTTACTCTTCTCACTCGGTAGCTTCGGCCTCCACGGGATATGTTCCTCCCAACCTTGTACGCTCGCTCAGAGTAGGAGCAGAGGTGATGACTATCTTTAAACAATTCGAAGTTTTTAAGGCCTTGAAAGATTTTTTACAACAAGAATAGAGGCACACAAAGTGTTACTTACCTTTCGACTCACTCGTCCGAAAAAAAATGTTGCTATGCGCTGAGCGGGAGTCGAACCCACATCTCCTTGGTTGCTAATCAGGTGTGCTATCCACTGCACCATCAGGGCTCATTATGCTGGCAACACAGCGAATTCACGAGGTGATAGAATAGTCATGGGGAACTCTTGGCTTAGGCTTTTCTTTCTTCACTCGAGTGTGTTTCTGGCCTCTAACAACCTATACAGGTTTACCTAACATTAAATTGAAGTTTTCTAGGCCTTGAAAGGTTTCCTACAACAATTAATTGTTTGTACTGCCTTTATTGATCACTTAGTTAAGGTTGGTTTACACTAGCGACGCAACAACGCAAACGCAAGCGCAAACATCTCATCCATGAAAATATTCTTTTATGCACATCACATTAGTTACAGTTCAATATCAACAGAATAAAAGAATATTTTTATGGGTGACATGCTTGCGCTTGCGTTTGCGTCGTTGCGTGGCTAGTGTGAACCAGCCTTTATTACACAAGAAACTTACCAATCCTTTTTTCGCAGAAACGATGCTTCAACATTGCATAAGCCTTTGATGGATTTTTGTTTTGTTTTGTTTTGTTTTGTGATATTTTAGGATGAAATGGTAAACCTAACTGGGTCAGTTCCCCTTGCTGTTGGTCAAAGCCCAACTCCTCTGCCTGATGTGGAAGTCATAGAGGACGAGACACCGGATGGCCAGGAGATAGAAGAACGTGAGCGAACTACGACGTCGCCCGGAAAGAGCCAAATTACAGAAATGCAAGCGGTAGAAATGATCACGGAACCTGAGGCAGTACCTCTTGTTGTTCCAGCTGCGTTGTTCAAGCCTGTTTCACATCATCCCATGCATATATTCGTAAGTAGTTACTGGACTTGCAATCGTAAACTTCCAACTATAAGCTCCCCGAATATATGCTCTCCTGAATATAAGCCCACTACTCGCACTAGAATATAAGCTTTACAAATATGAGACGCAAAACTCCTTATAATAAGCCCTATCCCTCCCCCAGAATACGAGTCCATGGCCTTATATTCGGAGGGGGCTTAGGATTTTTCTTGAAATGGGGTAAGCCAATTGATGTGACTTTGCAGCTGTATTTTTTTTTCAAATATTGTTAACAAGATTATTGCCAGTATGTAAGAATCTTTGACGATAATTAAAATGACCTCTTCATTTTGTTTTTAAAAACGATTTTCAGATGTAAAGTTCTATCCGGTTATAAGCCCAACCAATTTTGAAATGCAAATTTCCCAAAGCTCCCATCTCCCCTGAATACAACCCCTTTTCGATTTAAGAAGTACTTTGAAAACTATAAGATCGTTGGCTTATATTCAAGTATGTAAGTTGCATTCTTGTCATCCTTGCGCATCACACGACAAAACGAGCAATACTCAACTTTTTTGCCCTGAGAAAGGGCTACCGTTCGAAAAGTCGGCCTTTAACCAACCTCACAGCGAGAAACATACTGTATCGACTATTGTTGATTAACGCATATATTTAGCTTGCTTACCGACGCAGAAAACCAGTTTTTTTTTTGCAAACTAGACTTCTGGTGTTAAAAAGCCGACTGTTCACCTACCAAATTACTTCAGTTGTTTAAGGAACATCACAAGGAAACTGTCACTTAAAAAATCCATTTTTCCAACTCTGTGTTCCGCAGAATCCTGCTCCAGGACTTCAAGTGTTTAAGTCTCCTTTACCATATGCTGAGACAGATGAGGACTATCAGTTGTGCCCCCTACCTAGACACAGGCAACCCAGCAGGACTAACTCTGGTAAACCTGGCAGGCGGTACCTTGAACGACAGGTGAGGATTTATCCGTAAAAAGGTTAATCGATTTCTGCTGTGATATTACTTGGAGTGCACTTGTGGTAAATCACGCGATAGACTTTTACCTTGTTCCAATGCAGTGCTACTTTTATATTTTTAATTAACAGGGTTCCCTTTGATATCAGTTTTTTCTGATACGAATGGACTACATTGACTAAAATGGATAAAAGTATCATCATCATCGTCATTGTCTATTAAACTGTAACTGCTATGAATGAACGTTTGGCATGAATAAACCCCCCCCGTCCTAATAAATGAAAGCCCCCTTACGAGTGCTTTTCCATTTATTATGCTTCTTTACTGTATTCTTCTAAACTGTACTTACAAATGCCCTTCTTATTTTTAGGATGTCATTCCAGGAGTAATGACTTGGAAGAGGTTTCCCTGTCAGCCGCTAGTCACCATGACTAATAATCCAACTCTTTCTAGTGTGTGGATTCCAAGATGGTAGGTTTTCCTTTTTTCTTTTCTTTCGTCCATTTCCTAAATTTCCAAACCCTCCATTTTTCCATCTTTTCTGTCTTTGCTTAGCTTCTGTTACTTTATTTTCCTCGTACATTTTGCTCTTGTGTTCCAGCTTTCAGCTACTCGTCCAGTTTTCAATCCCCCTAATCTTTTCAATTTCCTGCCTCCCTTTTACAAATGTTGTTCCCTCTTCGCTTTCAAGTTTCTCTTTTCCCTTCCTTTAACTTGAATATGATGGTGGTCCGTTAAAAAAGACCGTAAATTTTGACAGAAATCGATCCCACTTTAAGTAAAATTTACCAGAGTAAGGAAAGTAAGCCAATTTTGCTCTAACCTTTCTGTTTGTCTTGCCATAGGACTGACCCATTCAGCGAGGATTTGCTACCATCTCAAGTTCCCCAGCTGCTTGATTCTCTTCCTGATGATGACATCATGAGCGATGACGAAAAGTAAGTGTCTAGCATAGACGTGGATGATGGATCACAAAGAGTAAATGGTCAGTGAGTGTGGATGGCCAGTATGAGTGTGGATCACAGTATGGATGGAGCGTGGATGGCCAGTATGAGTGGGGACATCCCCCCACTTAGCCCTCCCCTAAACCTAGTCCAAACCTTGACTCTAACCCAAACTTAAGAGTGGGGTAGTTGGGTAGTTGCTCAGAAACCGGCGTTGATGAATGGATCGATGGACGTTCCTGGGCAATGACCCACCCACCCTTCCCCTAAGTGAAAACCCAAACCTAACCCTAGCCTCAACTCTAACCCTAACCTAAGGATGGGGTAGTTGTGTAGTTTTCGTGGTATCAACAGTCCACTAAAACATATCTGCTATTTTTTGGAAGTGATGAAGAAGAGAAGGTCGATAAAGGTGTGCAAGGGTTGCCGGTCCCTACTCCAGAAATGGTTCGTGCCCAGTTCCCCACAGCCGAGAGCATCCTTGAGGAACACACGACCACACTGCAGTCTACCTCGACTCTAAGGTATGAAGTAGAATCCACGATACCGAAAAAGATGGCGGCTGTACATTTGACCACAATCCCTTGCGAACCAAACTCAGTGAAAAGGTGAACGTGGAGGACCATTTATTGGGAAACTTGTCTATGCACTAACAACATTACGTGTGCTAGGTTTGAAGTTTTTAGATCCTTTCTGTACGATGTTTATGAGTATTTTAAGGTTTTTCGCGCGCTAGGAGTTATGGGTAAATGTACCAGTCGCCATCTTTTTTGTTATAGTCAATTGAAAAACGTTCATTTAACAGCATACCTTATCTTAGCTTTAAAAGAGAGTCAAACATCCGTAAAATGCTGATGAAGAGTCCTGGTCGTATTTATAATCGTAATCCTTGGATGGGCTTATAATCGAAAGGTGAGGTTTGAGGTTGGCTTATAACCGGAATAAAAAACGTTAACTCTTAAGCGAACAGTTCATCTGATTATAAACAGGCAGAAACTATCAAGATAAACGTTTTCAGTACATTGACCAGGGCTTTCGTTAACGCAAGAGTCTGTGTAATTTACACAGGCGTTAGTTTTAGGATGGTTTTAAAACACAAGAAGTGGGCTTTGATTTCAGGTAGACAATTTCACATTTTATTGAAAGTCAGATTGTAATTGTTCGAGTGAAATGTCAAAGAGCGAACTTGTGATGCTTGACAACTCTAATCGAGGATATAAATAAAACTTTGATAATATTTCTGTGGTGAGTTGACTTTTGCTAGTGTTTAATTAATATGGAGTAAATAACACAACAACAACAACAAAAAAAAACAACAACAAAAACTTTATTAGTACTCTATATTACGTACAGTATAAGACAAAAGTTTCAAGAATTAGAGATTGGTGAGCACACGCCACTTAGAAAATAGTCTAGGGACTAATCGAGCTAAGTGACAAAATCACATGTGATTGCTTATACAATTGCCCACTTTTCGTTCATTCCCCAGTGAATCTGTCCTTCCCACAAAACCTTCAACTGGCAACGCTGCAGCAGCTAACATTGGTCTTGTTACTAAGTAAGTATAGTCACAGCTAGAATTAGCTTGTTTCGAAGCTCGGCAAATTTCAAAATGATTGTACGAACTAGCTTTGTTTTATGTTGAACAAAGCGTGACCCTGCACATTGTTTTCTTTTTCTTGTTTGACCCCAGATGTTTCTATTGTTTAGTTGTGCGAGTACATTTCAAACGCTTCTGTATTTTTTGTACCGTCAAGCCATAAACAAAAGAGATAGAGAACAAACACATAGTGACATACCACCTAGAAACGTTTCCCTCTCATAACTTTAATAGAACTGGGCCCAGTTGTTCGAAAGATGGTTAACTTTAACCCTGGGTTAGGCCAAATTTCAAAGAGCCATTTATTCACCAAGGAATATGTTTCCAGTTCTTATAAAATACTGTTCAGCCTTTCTTTAGAAACTCAATTATTAAACCCAACATAACAGCTCAAATCAGTCTTTGAGGTAGTAAACACAAACATGGATTAAATATTTAACCCTGCGTTAGCGCTAATCAGCTTTCGAACAACTGGGCCCTGGTGTCTTATTATATTACGCAGTCACATTTGCTCTCAACTATGTGTTATATGAAGTTCCTTTTTTGGAAAACTGAATAAACCAAGTGATCGGGCATTTATCACGTGCTTGGAGTAAGCCAATCAGCGCGTGCTTTCAGGTCTGCCCAAAAGGCACCATCCCAGAACG
>JANSTQ010018789.1:0-16298 GCA_026167885.1 Bergia puertoricense | reverse complement strand
AACGATCGGTGGGAAGCGTGCAGAGGTCTTTCTTTCTCCTCGTTTCTTCGTGGGGATATGAAAGGCCTCTGCTCGCAGGGTACACGATCTGTCAAGCAAATGTGAATATTCGGCATGACGTCATGCCGGATTTTATAACAGCTGGAAAAAAAGCTTAAGATCGTTTGTTTTTGTCATATTGTTAAATTCTAAAAGCAGCAAATTCTGATATTTATCACCAAATTGTTTTGTTTTATCACATATTTCCTTAGTTTGCGGGATTATTTAGTATCATTTTCTCCTCCAATTTTACTCTCTGACCATGCAACACTGTTGCCATCGGAAGATATTGTTTAATGTTTATGTTGATGCCATGTAACTTGTGCCCAGCTTAAAAGTCTTTTTATAAACTAATTCTCGATTTAATTTGAAAATTAACGGTTTCTCTTCCGAAGCCAGGCCTTAAGTGCACCGTGTTTGTGTTGTGTTGTGTTGTGTTGTGTTGTGTTGTGTTGTGTTGTGTTGTGTTTTGTTGGTTGTTAGTCGGCTAATTAGTTAATTTGCTTAGTAGCGAGATCACAAGTCTGTTGGTCTGTCTAAGAAGTTCACTTGTGTTATTTTGTTTGTAACAGCGACTTGTCCCTCCTCCGGACGCAGCTCCATTCATCGGAGATTTTGTAGTAGATAATGTACCATCAGTGCAGTTTGTCCGCATTTCTGAAGAGAAAGGACAGATGTACTTCATAGTTAATGGTGGTCATAAATTTTACCTCAATTACAAGGGACAAAATTCATTTGAAATATTAGCACAAGAAGAGTCTTCTTGCATGAATACTTTTGTTGTTGGTGTCAACCACGAACGCGTCTACTTTGATCCACTCTCAAACGGGACTTCGGCTGGATTTACATTTTTTGGAATACATCCAAGTGGAATAACGCGTTTCAGAAGAAAGTAAATTTCTACACTTGTTAATGACAGTTGAAAATGGAGCAATAGTCATCATTTTAATTGGACGGACAGGTAAACTGGTGACGTAGATAGTGAGCGGTGAAGAATTCCTGTGAGTGCTGCACTCTGGAAATCGTTACTATTTAGCCAAACCTATTGATCGCAGTACCATAGTACCGTTTACACTTATTTCATAAAAGGTTGACCTCTGAGTAATATCCAGCTCGGCCCGGCTGTTGGAAAGGCGGTTAACTTTAACCCCGAGTTAGGCCAAAATTCAAAGAGCTATTTCTTCACCAAGGAATATGTTTCCAGTTCTTATATAATACTTTTCAGACTTTCCTTAGGAGCCCAATTGCTAAACCCAAAATTGCTGTTCAAATCAGCCTGTAAGGTAGTAAACACAAACATGGATTAAATATTTAACCCTGAGTTAGCGCTAATCGGCTTTCGAAAAACTGGGCCCTGATCTCAAAGAATGGTGAGAGCTCTAATTTTGCAAATTGTTATAACCTGCCTCGATCCAATTTATCAAAGGCTTCAAAATGACTTAGTCGCGTGTTCTGCTGGTTTTATTTGCTTCGGTACAAGGCAATAAAATGAAGGGCTCTGATATTTTCTTTCGTTTTTGAAGATGTCAACGTTTTTTGAAACAGTTGTATACGAGAGAAACAAGACACGACAAACATAAGACGCCATAAACTGTTCATTGGATCGCGACTTTAGGACCGGCAGGGAGTAGGCCTGGTGCTAGTTTCAGGATCGATTTCTCTCAGAGGCCAATTCAATAAAAGTTTTACACTTGTAATTTACAAGTGCGGCTATTGTTTTAGAGACCTTGAACAATAGCTATACTTGTAAATTACAAGTGTAAAACTTTTATTGAATTGACCCCAGATTGATGATAATCAGCTCTTTTTGTATAAATACCATATTTAATAATGTAACGTTGTTACAATATATGACTACATGTACATGTAATTACACAAATACTCACTGCAACACCAACGAGGTGTCAAAGTAATTATGGGGAAGAGTAGAGATTAGCAAACTAGTAATTTTGGCGATAGCTCAAACAAAAACTGAAGTATTCTTGGTATTTTTAGGGATAAGAAAGCTCCTAAAACGGAATGCGTTCGTTACTAAGTTAGGGAAAATTTTACTATCGCTGAAACAATCAACAAAAACAACATCTAATTCATTTTGTTTTGGGATGATAATCCTGGGAAGGTAGACGCAACTTCTGGGCGAGGTATTTTGTAGGATATTTTGTAAATTTTTCTGAGAAGCTGCCACGACAATAAATAAAGGTAATACTCCTGGGATTTTGTATTGTTCAGTGAAAATTAAGTTGAGAAGAAAAGAGTTTCCAGTTTAATAGGTCTTCCACTTGTGATTACTATATTTCCAATTTCTAATATGGACTCAAAGCAATATAATTATGAGGATTTGCAAGAACTTATAATAAATGACACGTCAAATTTGTTGTCGACACTTTTCAAAACTAAAACACGAATATATAAGTCACAACCCATTAACTGATCATTCTACCTTAACCCTACCTTTACGGGGTGTCGAAACACCCTAAGTCACATTCTGACGGCTATTCAGAAACGATACCAGCTAGCACTTTGAAACCTTTTGATTTTCCTATAATTCATCTACGGACATTTTTATCCCAAATTAATGACTTCGCAGTTCTTTTGTTGCTATAGCAACTGCATTTCTGATTGAGAATTTTACAAAAACACTTTTTTTTTGCGTAACTAGTACTGTTTTTCAAAAAAAGCATATATACATAGCTGATTTGAGACCAGTTTGGATGTTTTTAACAACCTTCAAATTAATTAAGGTGATTTTTTGACGTCTAAAAATATCTAAGATGGCGGTTATGAGTTCCAGATGGCGGAACTAAGACGTCATAATACGTCATAACTAGGTTTAATACTTCCAATATGATGTATTATAGACTAATTAACTAGACTGTAAGATTTACATTTACCCTCTACCCCTTCCCGGTGCATTTGAGATAAAGTTAGGGTTGAAACGATCCAGCAGATTTTATCTATATTTTTTTCTGAAAACAAATGGATTTGAAAACAACGTTAGACCAGAAATGTTACTTAATGTCAGGCAATGTTATTTACAAAGTTGTAAAAATATTAATAGTAAAGGTAGGATTTTTAACGTAACATTTTTTTATTGTATATATCACTATTTTATTAGGGCGTAGCCTGGAGCAGGAAGCGAAGGCTCCACATAAGAATGGAAGTTTATGCGTTGCAGACGGTCTAAGTTTTGTATGAAAGAAATTAGTTTGCATTGTAGAAAGGAGCCAGGGTAAAAGAGTCACAGGAGAACCACCCTGACTGTATGGAATATGTAAATTAGCTATCTGTGTTAAAATAATAAAGATTTTTTCATTCTATGAAAACTGATTGTGTTGGTTCGAACTATTGTCAATTCATTAAATGGTTGTCAGGACTTACTCACAGTAATAGCAACACGCACAGTCTTCCTTATACTGATTTGCCTTTTATTTCAGCAACATTATAGTTGTCTGTCACAGTTTTAATTTACACATACCAGGGCATTAGGTGAATAGGGAGCGCGAGGGGCAAACTTCCAAAAAGGGGCGACCATAAAATATGACCCTCCCCTAGATGACCCTCGCCCTAACTTCTGCCCCCCAAAACGCAACCCTCCCCAAAACACAAAATGTTTGCAATATATCAAAGCATGTTACCGGCACTTTTAGACGCTATAATCAAATCATACACACTTATTTTCATTCTTTCTATCCCATTTTCAGTCAGCAGAACGATTGGAACAACAATGTTGGGTTCACCAGTATCAGTCGAGCTGTTCTTGCACAGAAAGGTCCCATTTCTAATCAACGATATAGACTATATTGCCACAAATTCGAGTTTTCTACTTAAGTCAATAGTCAACCACACGCAGGCTCAAAGCTCTGAATTGACTATTTAGCACAAAGAAAACGAGAACAAGCAGTCTAGTAATTGTTTTAGTCGAAACTAACGATCATATACTATCTTTGATTTCATGTAATTTTCTGTTGGCTTCATTTGTTATACAAACTACAAAATATATAGTGAAAATTTCTCGCAAAACGCCATTTCTTTTTGCTACTCGCTATATATATATACAGTGATAACGCAAAAAAGTATTTGCGTAAAATTTTCACATCGAAGTTTGTCGACAGTATGACATGGAAGTAAACCACGACAGAATTAAATTGGTGTAACTCAGATCATGTTCAATAACGATCAGAATCCATTAACAGGGCTTTTTCTTTTGCAACATCAACACATGGTCAGGCCCCATGAAACAAACACCATTCAATTAAATCTGAGGAAACTGTTAACCATTAGCAACGCTCATTAAGAAAACAAATTCAAGAAATTGAAGGGTACAGTCAGGGATGGTGGAGTGAATGTTTCGTTGAGGAGAGGATGCAAACAGCAAAAGGTGTCGGCTTGCTATGGGGGTTCCGAGGTCGTGCTCCCCTGCGAAAATTTTAAAAAATTAGACATTTGAAATCGTCGGTAATGTTTCTATAATTGCCAATCGTGATAAAAAAAAGTTCCATAAACCATCCTTAAAAAATTGCGATCTTCCCCAAAAGACAGTAACATCAGGCATAACTCTTAGTCAGATCTACCTATTATCCTAAAAGTTAAGTTCGGAAAAGTTTTTAAAAGCAGATTTCTAAAGCATATCAAAGACTTCCGTATATTGACAGTAACAATCACAAGATTTAAACCCCCTTTTTTTAATAAGAAGCAGTAAATTTTGAATGAGTCTCATTGTTCTTAATTTTTACGACAATTCGAGCCCCAGCTGTCCTTAAATTGTCCTTGTATACGTACCTGGATATAAATTAACTTAAAAAATCTTCGGAAACTGGAGACTCTTAATTTGATAAAGGTCGCTAGGTTGCTGTCCATTCGGACAGGAATGAATGAGCAAACACTTTGCTAGATACTCCATTAAATATACTCCTGTTGTTTTTTTGGTGAACTGCGTAATTTGTTGTTCGAAGAACATGAAATCCACACCTTGATTGTTCTTTGGTTGTTCTTAATTTTTAGGCAAATTTGAGCCTCACATGCAAACCAATTGCAAGTGGCAACTTTTATATCGTGGTAGAATTTTCTCCTAATGTAAGCATACTTTATTTTCAGTTGAAAACTTCATTGTTTAATAATCCAGCACACAAAAAAGTACAAATATTACTGAGCTCTTAGGAAAGGTTGTATTTCACCCAAAAGTCGATTTTGTGGTATGTGTTAAAGTCTTAAAACTTATTTTAATGGGTATGAACCCCGACCTCTGTGCCATTGCGTGCGTCACACTTCTCAAAGAATAGACAATAGGAAACCGCCAGTTGTTTATTATGTATGCGTGTGAGCAGTCATAATTTATTTGTTTTACCCGTGTCTGTAATAGTGGTGTCTTTGAATTAATGAAGCTGGTGATATTCGCCATGCTGGAACTATATAGATCGTTGGCTTGCTGCACTTCGAGCTGGGCTAGTAACAGCACCAAAATAGTTAGGAATTGAAAGAAAAGAATACAACGGCAAAGGTTAGTGGTGGTTGTTTTAATAGCATTTCGTAGTAATTATTGGCGGTGAAGCGCATTAAAGAACATTTACACTTGCAATCATCTATAAACCCAGCATTTCTACGTTTATCAGAAACACAGTGTTTTTTCCTTTTGCCATAAGTGTTGTGCTAAAGATTGCCCAACAAAACCTGATAATTAAGATTGAGTTTGAAGACAAACAATATCTCGAGTGGTGTTTATAACTATTTTTGCTGTGTGCACCGACCCGTACACAATTATTAAAAACTCATGACAAGAATCGACTTTTACAGAGACAGCTTAAAGAACTATTTACCTATCCCTTGCGTTTATGCATAACTGAAAGCTAACCACTCTTAAAATATCTAATATGTTAACTTTCTTTTCAAGGAATGTAAAGTATCCCTCTGCGGCTTCGAAATTAAGTACGTGCATTCAATTTCACATTGATGCCTCTCACCAATATCGAACTTCTTAAACAATAAATCACAAAGTATGCAGAACGGGTAATCAGCATTTTCGATCCTTTGCGCTTTTTTCTCGAAAGAAACTTTGCTTTCACAGAGGACTTTCTTCCTTCGCACAGAGTTTATAAGGATTAAGTTCCCAGGTAAAATATGTGCACTGCTGCTACAAACTATAAGTTTTAGCCAAAATCTCGTGTAAATATTGGGTCTGGTGAACAAAGGCTAGGAGACGGCGTTCTTATCGCCAGGAGATAAAAAGAGCATTAACTTGAAATCAACTTCCAACCATACTGTTTACTTGTCTGCGCAGGAGAGGTACTGAACTACCTTTACTTATAAGTTTGTAACTTTTTGTTAATATATCAATTTTGTTGGTAATTCCGTGAAATTTTAACAGTTCGATTAAAAATAGCAACACCAACAGTTAACCTGAACAGACAACTGTGATAATTCTTTTTACTCATCTAATGAGGTACGATATTTCAAATAACTGAAATGATCTACCAATGGGAGATTTAAAACCTTCCTAAGTTCAAGTGGTTGACATATATTAAACTGCTAACGACGATGAGTTATTGTTGAAAACATAATGAACCAGTTTGTCTTCGACTCCAGTTGTAATTGCTCCCTGAATATCGAGACACTTAACAACCAAATAATTGATAGCTTGCTCGACATATGAAAGATCTCCCGACTTGCTTGACATTTCGTCCATACCTGCGCCAAATGTACGTCTACAAGACCACAGCACAGATCAGAAACTCTTAGAAGCGTTAAGCGTGCGGTTTAATTACACAGCCCTTGCTCTAGAACGAGTCGAGTACTCACTGTTTCGAATGTTTCAAGTAAAATTATGTTAACGTCTGGAAAATTATAAATAGCATTCTTAATTTTACTTTGAACGTCTGAAATATAACTGAAAAATGTTCATAATTAATGCTGAGGAATATTTAGGGGTTGTGATCGGAACGTCTTTACGCAACAAACTTGCGTGAGTACATTTGTGTACCAAAAAGTGATGTTAAAAAAAATATTTTAATGACTACTTTATTATAGGAAATTAACAATGCATGTTATTAATGTGAATTTCAAAAATTCGCGTTAATTTTATGTACTTTAATTTACGCCTTTGTTAATTAAAAGGACACTATTTACAGCATCGTTATTTGAAAACTTTATTTCCTGCAAAGTTAACTGAAGCTACGTTTCTTTTACTTCTACTTCGGAATCGGATGATACATTCTCATTTACAATTAGTTTTAGAATGGACCATTCATTTTATAGCTTATTTGTATAATTTAAAAACATCTTTGTTGGTATAACTTGTTGTTACAATATTGTTTATTGGTGTTAAACTTGTTGGAAATTGTTGTTTTATGCTTGCATCAAATTCGCGTTAATTAAACGCATGTAAACATAAACTACACGGGAATTCGCGTTAATTAAATGCATTTAAACATAACATTTCGAAAATTAGCGTTAATTTTATTACGCGTGGATTTTGTTCGCGTTGTTTACGTATGAGTGTACCTCTGCGGCCATTTAGCATTTATCGCTCTTTAATTTCTACTTTACCTTTTCAACTGTATATTTCATTTTCTCTTTTATTTTCGCATTTATTTTCGCTTTTAATTACGCATTTCAGCTTATATTTTAGCATCACCGTTTTTATTATCGCACTTTAGCTTTTAATTCTGCATTTCACCTTTTATTTTCGCATTTCTGCTTTTAACTTTGCTTTTCACTTTTATTTTTACATTCATTTTCCCCCCCACATTTTAGCTTTTATTTTTTGCATTTTTGCTCATATTTTCGCATTTCTGCTTTTATTCTCGCATTTCGCTTCTTTTTGTCCGTCGGGATCTGGTACGAGCAATCCACGACAAATCAAAATGGCGGCGGTTTTAGAGTAAGAAGAGGAGTTTGTTCAAAGATCCGTTCATCAGGGATGTTCTCATTTTGAGATTAGAAGTCAGTTACGGGCCAAGTGTACAGGTAATCATCTTCTATAAGAACCAATCGATGACTCTGCAATTGCAAGCAGCAAGGACATGGCTATATCTAATACCAATAACCAGGCTGACCAACACAGAAATGGACTCAGTAATTGCACCCAAAATCAGGCTTGTAAGCCCAATGATGCAATATTGCTACGCTCCAAATTGAATTGTATAATCAAATTAACTCTTCATGCATCGCCGACCAGTTAACTTTGGTTGGTTCTCAAAAGCAAATCATTGCTTCTTGCACTGTATGCCTCTGGTTGAGCCACTCTCCTTTGGCTTACATTAGCTCCTGTCAAATGTCTGAAGCTGCCTTGCATCATTCGCCTTCCACAGGTGTAACCAAACTGTGGAAAGGCTCAGTTTTTTACTTTTTGTTATAAGCTTTATGGTCACATTTCCAACCCGTCGGGGCTGGCATGGTATTTGAAGTAAAAATAAGTTTTGATCCCGTTTGAAAAACTCTTTTATTTAGACCCTCGGTCCAGATAACATTCTCAAATTCCTGCCCAGGTAATTATAGGGGTAGGGTGCCTTGCTAGATTAGCTTTTGTAGTTATTTCTTTTTCTCTATTGTAAGTTTTATACCAACCAAAGTTAACTGGCCAGCAGTGCATAAAGAGTTCATTTGACTGTAGATTTCAAATAGAGCTTAGCGACATTGTATCACTGGACTTACCAGTCAGATTTGGTGTGCAACTACTGAGTCCAGTTCTGTGTTGGTCAGCATGTCCTAGCAGAATCGCCCGGAATGGTTCTTTCGCCGAGGCGTCGCGTTCCTGTTTTCAGGTTTTAACAATTAACATTTTCAGATTTTCTAAGTAACAGTCAGGCTTGTGCTTATAGAAGATGCTTACCTGGATACTTAGCCCGTAACTGACGACTGATCTCAAGATGAGAACATCCCTGATGAACGGATCTTTGAATAAACTCCTCTTCTTACTCCAAAACTGCCGCCATTTTGATTTGTTGTTGATCACTTGCTCGTACCAGATCCCGACGGACAAAATCACCTTATACTTCGCCCAAGGAAAAAAGAAAAGCTGAAATATGAAAATAAAAGCAGAAATGCGAAAATATGAGCAAAATTGCAAAAATAAAAGCAAAAATGCATGATAAGAATATATGGGAAAATAAAAGCTAAAATGCAAAAAAGAGCAGAAATGCGTAATTAAAATTAAAAGCAAAAATAAATGGGAAAATAAAAGCTAAAATACGAAAATAAAAGCTATAATGCAGAAAAGCGAAAAAAATGCGAAAATAAAAGGTGAAATGCAAAATAAAAATTGCGATAATAAAAGCAAAAATGCGAAAATAAAAGCTGAAATGTGTATTTAAAAGTGAAAATAAATGCGAAAATAAAAGAGAAAATGTGATATATAATTGAAAATGTAAAATAAAAGTTAAAGAGCAAAAATAAACACTAAATGGCCGCAAAGGTACACTCATATTACGAGCATTGTTAATTTCCTATAATAAAGTACACACTTTTTTTATAACTGAGAATCAGAGAATTTTGGCTGAGCTTCCTTGTTCTTAATTTTTACAACAATTTTAGCCTCAATTGTTCTTGAATGGTTCTTGGGCCTACACATAAATTCAACAAAAATATCTCTGGAAATTGGAGACTCCTAATTTAATAAACGTCGCTGGATTGCTTGTCGCTGATATTGCGGATTGAACAAGTGACATGTGGGAATTTGCTTTTAACCAGGAATGAACGAGAAAACTCTTTTTGCTTGACACAAATCCATGTGAGTTAAATCCTTATACTCCGCCAGATACTCCGCAAGATCTTCTCCTATGAAAACCAGTGCAATTTATCGTATTTGTACCCCAATATCTGCGTTGGTTTTGGGTGAACTGTGTAATTCGTTGTCCTAAAAACATGGGGAAAAAATCATGGAATCCGAGCGTCGATTGTTCTTAGGTGGTTCTTAATTTTTAGGCAAATTTGAACCTTGTTGTTCTTATAAAATTGTTCTTATTAAAAAAAAAAGTGTACAACGACGATGTATTGTAAATTTTACGCCCTGACTTCCACACACGTGGCCTAAAATGCATTCTCTATGATCTTTCTTAACCTCACATGTACTTGGCCAGGCGGTTCCTTTCATAGCCTGCACCAACATTTTTGCATTTAAATGCGGATACTCTGATTAGTCGCTACTCCTTTCTCACTTTTTCATTCTCGCAGGAGCTCCGTTGTCAAGATCTAGAGCGATTTATTTTTTGATTGACGAATTCAGGACGAAAAATAGGAACTACTCGTAGCCCAGTGCTCTGTATTGCGTTTGAAAAATATTAAGTGGTTTTTGTACTCGGTATTTTAATGGTAACATCTTATTTTGGAAACACGAGCAATTATGTGATCATGATTAAACAAGCTCTCTCGGAAACATTGCGATTGCAGTCTCAAGGAGCGCTAAATTTTTTGAAAGGTCATTTGATACTTGGCAGAAGCATGTGTGTCTGCAACCGGTACACGTGACAGATAGCCAAAGAGGTTGGCTGTAACAATCTCATATCTAACAAGTGAGTGGAAATTTTTTTTATTTTAATGCCAAGTCAAAACATACTTTTTCCCGTTTATAATTTTGTGTAAACCGAACGGATTTTACTGTAAACTAAGCATAATTCGTGTGAAACACGTCTTAAAGTCTCAAATCTTAAGTTACGGCAAAGTTAACATCTTAAATTTTTGACTGAAAAGAGAAAGAATAACTGTATTTTAAAGTGTTTATTTACTCGTTATATGAGGAATTTATTTCGCTGTTTTCGGTTTATTTTATCTTGCTCATAATCAACGAACTGAAAACGTGTTTACATGTATTAGTTTCTATAATGATTTTGGATGGGAACTATAAAGTTTGCAATCGGCTTTTTTTGTAGTTTCGTGTTCACATGCTGATCATGTGTTTGTAGAACAGGCTGAAATAGTACTCAGAAAGATGTGCAATACCAAGGCACGAAATTTTATTATCTGTCGGCTTTTGCCCTCTTCAGTGCTCAATACTCGATTCCGTTTAATATTCAGTATACACATCTGTTTAAATCGTCAAAATTATACCATCCCGGCGTACCATGTTTAAAAAGTTTCATCTTAACTCTTAGACTGAATTGCGCTTGAGTTACTACCTTAATTATTTCCGAGCAAGAGTAAGATTGCCCAATGAAACCATGAGATAGCTCCTTTAGCGGTCTTTTTACCGGCAAACAAAACAAGCAATCATTCCATGTACCTTTCTCGCTTACTTTTGTTTAACGGTTCTGAATTCCAGAAAATTTGAGAGCACACTCTGACAAGTGCTGTTGGACCGCTGGAAAAACTGCTGGCTCACCAAGTAACGTTGATCAGTCGCGGATACTCTCCTTGCAAGTTATAAACCGAAAAGGCGGACATCTCGTAGATGCGTAATGTCAACAAGATCTGCTGCCTCTCGATCTTGACAAATTCAAGGTAGGTTCACTGCTAGCACTCTCAACACTGATCTGACCACCACCAATTTTGAATAGCTAATAGACGGCTAGCGCTAATCATGGAAACGATTTTCAGTCCTCAAGAGCCACTTCATACCAGTATATGTTTTAAAACATTCAGTTCGATTCCGCAGTGACTTCTGTTTTGTGGAGCTGTAGCCTGAAAGATATAATGTAACCTGTTCGTATGAATGAAGATACTGCACAGTTTAAGAGCATATATATATTTACTAATAAAACTTGTAATTTACTAATTGGCTTTTAAAGAGTATAAGTATTAATTTTTAAAATAGCTAAAAGTAGTACCTGTTAATTGCTTGTTGCACATTCGATGTCGTTGTCTGCACGAATCTGTGGCTCTTTTGCAATTTTCTCTCAATTACTTAAAACTAAAATTTAGAGGTAAAAACACGGCTTACGAAGGTATTGTGGTCTAGGGCGGTCTGCTACTGTAAGTCACGAATTCAGTAAACTTCCATGTTTACCAAATACAGGTCTGATATCCAATATCAAATCAAAGTGTGAGCAAGAACAATGGTTTCCTCTCACCGCCCTTTCTAGCTGTCAACTGTATTAACATAAGGAATATTAACAGAACATCAGCTGTAATGTAATAGAGCTAGTTTATACAAAGGAAAAAAGATAAACAGAAGCAGACGGTGCAGCTCGGTACCCTGGCATCGACGTTTTGCTGGAGATGTGTAAGTTGCTGTTAGTTTGGAGAGTGTTTTAATTCTTCAAACAAAAAGGATACGTGAAGGCAATAGCTCAAGAAAATGACATCCGTTTATCACTTAATTTATGAGCTTATGAACTTAACTGCATAATTTTTTATCGTTGTGCGCAGTCATGAAGACAGATTGAATAATAAGTTTACTCTAAGTCACTAAGAACTAAAGAAGTGTTATTTTGAAGCTGTGGTCAACAAAAACACTATTAAATGTAGTGCTCAACTCCGAGACAGTTAAAAATCACTTATGAAACATACGGACGGCTAGTTCGAAGCCTCTCCTCGCAGCAGAAATATTAAACAGCAATGAAAGTTTAGTTTTCCGTTGTTTTAGTTCAAGTGCAATTTAGAGACATTTGTGCTCGATTCGCTGATCTTAAAAACACTTAAGAACGATTGCTATCGGGTAAATCTTTAATCCAGTTAATTAAGAAACCGTTTCCTTCTAATACTGAAGTAGAAACCTTTTCTAGCCCCCGCAACGAACACATATTTTACCATTGATCTTTCATCACATGCATTTTTACCACTGATCTTTCATCACTCGCATACTAAATTTTTCAAACTGTCTGATAGCTTCAACTTCAAATTTTTTGTGGAACAAGTTAATTTAAATTCCTTATTTTTAAAAGACGTGTACGTATCGATCATTCCGAGGTGGTGGGAATAACTATTAGATTATAGCGTGTTGACACGTTATCAGTCAACAAGGTGTTAGCAGCTTACACCAGCTGTCAAATTAACTTGCAAGTCTTTCATAACAATTAATCAGTATCATTATCTTTGTTTTAAAAGCACACTTTTAAAGTCGCGGGGTCTTCAAGCTGACAGACGCACCGTATGAAACATAATCACAGTTTAGAGCAAAAAGAAGCTAGAGTCAGAAATGAACGTAGTTTGCGTTTTCAGAACGATTCTTTACTGACTTTAGACACCGTGTGATTTTCGAAAGATACATTTTTTAAGCTGTTTGTGAGATTCCACTTTGAAATAACTAAGATTTACGGAATAAACATTCAGACGCAACACAAAAGTCCACAAAGTGACCTCTTCTGTAAAAAGATCCAAAGATAAAAAGTCATAAAGGAAAACAGTTAAGGTAAATGAGTGTCGTGCCTCATGTTCATTCACGCTGCTCTGTTGCACTGCCTACTTTTAGGTACAGCAACAAATTTATACTTTCAGAGGAGTTATTTCAAATTAAGAATTGTAATGCTAACAAAACTCGGCATTTAAAGTACCAGCAAAAATTTGTCCATCACAATACAAAGTAGAAAAATTGCAGTATATGTGACGGCTACGAGCAATTATAGCTGTTAACATGCAGTGCTTTAAACCCGGCTTAACCAAGCTTAACAAATCGAACGTTTGGTATTTGAACTCAACGGAACAGCATCAGTTGTTCGATTGAATTCGATTGAGTTCGGTAATCAAACATAATCGAACTCACAACACCGTCGAACGTTTACTTAACTTTTGATTGGTGAAAGGAATCGAGTCTCAGCTGCTTCTGTTGGTGACTCTGGCCGACGCCAACTTCCCTTTTGAAAACAGGCGATGCTATTCGTAAGTTATGTGCAGTAAAAGAACAAGAGCAGCCGCTAATTGAGCTGTTGGTGTAGCCCAGGTTTGACTGACACGATAGTTATTTTTACCTTCGTTCTATTTAGTATTGTTTTAGTTTCTTGATTAAATTGGGTTTGGATTAGAATTAGAGTTATACGGTTTTTATTTGTTGTATTCCCGCCACTACAACTTCGTCTTCTTCATTTTAATGTCAATAGGTTGTTCAGTTCGAAATAGCATCGGCTGTTACAAATACCATCGACCGTTTATGAAAAAGAAAACTGCCTCACCGACGGGCAACTTATATAATTTATGCAGTACGAGGAAACATAACTCATATCTGATCTGCATCTGCTAGCAGATTCTAATCGCCTCGTTGTGTTTTTAAAAATTGACCTTGAAACAATCACGCGTTAACCAGTATAGATATTTACAACTTGACTGACGCAATGGATTTTTAGCTATTGTTGGAATTTTATTCAATATAAGTAGTGTATTTGTTTACGTTTTGTTACCGCCTTTATAGCTAAAATGAGAGCACGACCCAGGAGCGAGTGTACCAGTGTTGAAATGTTTTCGCGGGTTTCGGGTTTTTAAAAGTCGGGAATACGTCGATGACACCCTCGAGTATCAATTTCAGAATATTCAGCTGTTATCTTTCTTGGAAAACATTTGCAGGTCGTAAGACATGCCATACATAAAGTGTCTGAGGGCTGAAAGCATTCTGACACTGGACGCAAAACACAACCAGCTGGGAATGTGACTCTTGTCTATTATGCCAAATGAACATGCTCTAGACAATTCACTTTAACATTTTCTCTTTTTTTTAAAACTTCCGCTCTAAGCTAAAATAAGGGAATATAGGCGACCGTTTCACTGAGCTGAAAGCTCAAAAAATTTCTTTCTTGCTTCCGTTCACTTCGCTTAATAATCAAAATCTGTGATTTAAAAGCAGTTGAATTACTATCAAAAGGGCAAGGGATTCTACGTTTGGAAGAAAAATCCAGATTGTTTCGTGGCGAAGTTGCCATTAGACGATGACGTCATTCTATTGTAAGTTCAAGTGTGGTAATAATAGTTGTAAAGAGCAAACCACAAAGAACAATCAGAAACTGTTTACAAAATGTCAAAAATACCAGAAATGTTTGAAGACAAAACAGCTGAGTACTTGGTGAACAAGTAGATTAATTATCTGCCTATTTTTTACCCTTCTAGCTACACGGTATACCCACAATTTCAACGGCTTTAATTTCTTCTCTTTACAATATTATTTTATTGTAATATTGCTAAAGAACTAATCACTTACAGCGGGCTCTCTAAGATGAAATATATATTTCTCCCAACTCGCTTAAAAGAAAAATTATGGAGACAAGTTAAGAGAAAAGAAAGAGCTAGTTCGATCATGTGTCAGAACGAGATTAAATTGTTTACTGTCACGTTGAGAACAAAGTTCAACAGTTACTAACAAAGGAGTACAAAAGGATCATGCAAATCTTTTCAACGGTGTTAAAACCAGAAGAGTTTACATGTATCTATTAATCACATTTGTATAAATACGTCTGTAAATGTTGGTTCATTTTGATATATATTACACCAGCTTCATTGCACCGCCACCGGTACACTATTTATCCGATTCAGGTATACGTAAAGAAATGTAGTGCAGTTTACGAGTGGGCATGACCAACTAGGCACAAGGCCTGTAAATCTTTGGGTGACAAGCGAGACAATGCACAAACAAAACATAGCAAAGAACAAAGTAATACAGACGTCGACATCATGGTTATAAGAGAAAGTCATACGGAAAACTCTACAACGAGGAAATTATTGCGTTGTGGACCTGTTTCAAAAACATTCCCCAATGTTTATCTTTAATTTCACCTCCATTTTGCACTTTATATATTTCAAAATAGCAGAATTTTATTGGTGTGCGTTTTTAATTAATTAATGTAAACGCAAAGCTAGCAAAAAGATAAATTTAAATTAATGCTTCCGCCATACACATAAACATAAAAGGACACACACACACAAACCCAAATAAGTACACGTACACTGTACATAATATATATAACACCGTTCAGTAATCCTCAAAAGTTCAAGTATAAAAGCTTCGGCTTTGTGCTGAATAAAACAAGAGATTTGCCGAGGATCTCAAACATTAGAGTGCCGTCTTATCCCGCTTTGGTAGAGAACGTTTCCACCATTTTAAATATGCATGCATAACTATTTAAAAGACCAGAGTCCCTTCGATCATCAAGCCCGACAGGAGCGTAAACAGGATTTTTCGTGGAGGGGTGCGTGTGAACAATGAAGGTGGAAACTTCTGGGGAGGTCTGGGGCATGATCCCCCAGTTGAAACATCGGTTGTCTTGAGCTGCAATTTTGCGTTTTCATGGCAGAGAAAGAGAATATGGAATGGTCAAAAACAGGAAAAGGGCAGTTACCTACTGCTTTTTTTCATACGTTCACAATTTGTTAACACAATTATTTTCAGGCGGACCTTTTCGGCTGTGTGTGGG
>JANSTQ010018678.1:0-16303 GCA_026167885.1 Bergia puertoricense | reverse complement strand
AAAACTCGTCTTCGCCTCGTTTTCTCTCAACACTTTTCTCGTGTCCTACTACGTCACTCCGTGCTCTATTCTTGTATAGAGCCACGCGCGACACTGTTTTATTCCTTTAACAAAGTTACTTCAGAGTTTGCTGATCAAACCATAGTTAATAGAGCGAACTGGTTTTAAAACTCGCCAGTTTCTTTGTTATGTTTTTGTTATCTACATCGTTTGTTCGTTAGCCTTGATCTCATGCAAAGCACAAAAAGTATTGAAAAGTATACGAACAACTAATTCCTAAAAGTCTTTTTTTCTCTTTTGGGTTTATCTCTTTATATAGCAATCACTTTTTAAACCAAATGGAAACTTTGTGTCATTTAAATACATCACTGCCTCGTTAACGTTCTATATCAAATTTAACTTTTGCTTCAAGTCTAGATACTAGAAATCGTTTGTATGCGTTTGCTACCAGATTATTATTGAATCCTATTTTTATTGTGACGTTTGTACAAAGAACACGACTTTGGAAAAAGAAACAATGGCACATTTTTAAGGGACCTTCGGCTCTCAGAAACATATTAACTTAAAATGAGACATTAAAACTCTTGTTTACGAAATTTGGCACAGTTTTCCATAATCTGTGTCACGTTTTACAAACTAATCTTTAGAAATTTTAAATTTTAGGTCATGGAGACCGCCATCTTGAAAAGTGCACTTATTGACGTCACAGATATGAATGTGGTTGTTTGTCTTACTTGGAGTATCTAATGTGTTTTACAGAAACCCTTCAAACAGTGTCGATAGCTCTGTGACGCCAGTAAGTGCACTTATTGACGTCACAGATATGAATGTGGTTGTTTGTCTTACTTGGAGTACCTAATGTGTTTTACAGAAACCCTTCAAACAGTGTCGATAGCTCTGTGACGCCAGTAAGTGCAGTTTTCAAAATGGCAGTCTAAAATTCTGAGGGCTGCTTTGTAAAGCTTGAATTTCGTAAACAAGAGCCTCAATGCCTCATTTTAGGGCAGTATGTTGCGGAGAGCTGAGAAGAGCTGAGGTGTGATTCAAAATATAGTTTTCTATTCCGAGCACTTGTAAACTGAACAACACTTTGTAAAAGCAGGAGAGCACTTTGAAACAAATGCTCTTTCTTTGTTATTCTCGTCTGTACAATTCATCTTCACGGAATGCATTGTTTATTCCTCTGTATATTTAGTTGATAGATGCTTTATGATATGTGTAACGTAGTATGTACAAGTCCTGTAAGCTGTAGATTTTTACTGGTAAAACAACACCTATGTCACTTAATAAATTGCAAAATAACAAGCAAAAGTTGGTTGCAACAAATATAGAAAAATGAACAGCTTAGAGCTTAGAAGAACATAAAATAAAGAAAGAAAACGTATTTTTTTCTTCAATCACCCAGAGCCCGACAAGCCCCCAACAGCAGTGTTTGTCCAGGCAATTGGACCAACAAAGATCATCCTTGACTGGAGTCCAGTTCCTCTTGCCTTCCAGAACGGGATTATCCTGGGCTATAAAGTGATTTATAAGAAAACTGGGGCGAGTGACGAGCAGATTGTACGTGTAACTCCCGGCACGGCAAACCGCAAATTAATTGATAACTTGGGAAAATTTACGGTGTATAAATTTCGTCTCTTGGCGTTTACCGTTAAAGGAGATGGACCTACGTTTGACGAGGTACAGATGACTCACCAGGATGGTAAGTTGAGTTTGAACAGTCGTTGAAGTGTGTTGTTTCTTTTACGAGTGGTTTTTTTTTTTGCGAGTGGAAAAATAGCAGAGTTATATGGAACCACGTTTGACCTGGTGAAGATGACTTACCAGGAAGATAAGTTTAACTGAACAATCCTTGAATGTGTATAGATTTTTCACGGTATTTTTGAGTTGGAATAGCATAGACGAGGGTGGTGGACCCATGTTTCAGCTGATAGATGATTTGCTAGGACGGTAAGTTGAAAAGAACAACCTTGAATATGCATAGATTTTTCACGAGTGTTTATGGGTTGGTTGACAGCAAAGAGGGAGATGGACCAACATTTAACTAGGCAAAGATGATTCACCAGGATGGTAAGTCTTTGAAAGTATAAAGATTTTTTCATGAGTGTTTACTTTGCGAGGGTAAAATAGCAAAGAGCTAGATGGAACCATGTTTGACTTGGGTAAGGTAACTCTCCAAGACTGTAAGTTTAACGGAACAATACTTTAATGTGTATATGGTTTCTCTTAAGAGTTTTGCTTTGCGAGTAGAAAATAGCAAAGAGGGAACGAGATGGCTCTGTTATGCATTAAGAAACCAATATTAAAGATACGCCATTACACTCCAGTATTATGTTCCTCTGACCTGATAAGCCATTTAAGCCTCTGATTTTGGCCTTTCAGTGCTATTGTAATTTAAAGTATTATTAAATAATGAATCTGAATAATTAGAACCCATATGTGATTTGATGCAGACGACCCGTCAGGACAGTGAGTTTAGCTAGAGCAGCTTTTGAATATGTATATAGTTTTGTGGTTCGATACAGATTACTCGCCGGAAGTTTAGATCGATGGGTGTAATCTTATTCGTGTTTTGGTGTGAACAATGATAAGGTTGCTCTTTTATAAGGTGGTTCGAAGCAGTTTTCCAATTTTTATTGTGCCAGTGAACCCGTCAATGAACTTGATAAAAGGCTTACTCATTTTTAGTGTGATTATTGCTACTTTTGATAAGTGGCGTTACGATATATTTTATATCAACCCTAGTACTCAAACCGGAATTTTTGTTTCCATGGCAACTTGACGGAGCCTCAAATGCACCCTTACTTTTAGCATTTGACTTCATTTTACACAAAATCACTCATTTAACCCCCTTTTTTTTTATTGCAGCAAAATTGTTTGTCCTTCAAGGATCACGGAGTGTAGAGTTCTAAGCTTAAAAGTGATTGTAGCACCAGCTACCGTCAATCCAACACGATATATGAAAAACATGTTTCAGAAAGTTCAGTGGTACAAAAATATGCGAGCCACATTAACACCAATGAAAGCCTTAAAACAAAACACACTAAAATCCATAACCATATAACAGTAGCAGAAACCGTTCTTTTAAAATAGCCAATACTTGTTTTCTTTAAAAGGAAATGGCATTAGCTTGGCAGTATATAGTATTACAGTGCCAGGTGTTTCGGTCTTGCATGTTACGTATTGCGCGAAACATATTTCACCCTGCCACTGAACTCGCAACATCCGGCGAACCTCACTCGTGCTTGCCTTGTGTAACAGAGCATTTAGTCTTAATCTTAGTCCGCTGAATAAGATCAGTTATCATTGCTGGTAAAAGAGACTGTCGCAAAGAGTTGCACTCAGATAGGGTAAACTGGGAAGCATACAATAATATTCTTTTCCATATATAAATTAGGTCAGAAATAACTAGTACAAGAGAGATGGTAACACAAAGTCGGTATTTGCCACTGTTTGTTTGTTTGTTTATTTATTCGTCTTTTTTGTTTCTTTGTTTCTTTGTTTCTTTCTCTCTTTCTTTCTTGGGCTTTACATTAAGAAAGTGTTTTTTCCTTAAGAGTTTACATAATTACTCACTCTCCTGGTTTGCTTTTGCAGTGCCCGAATTTGCACCTTTACATGTAGTAGCGACAAGCCACACTTCTTTGTATAGTATTCCTGTGTCTTGGACTCCAATCCCTAAGGAATTTCACAACGGCATCCTTCTATCATACAAAATCAGTTATCGGGCCTTTAAAGTTGGAGATGAGAAAACGGAGGTGAATCCGTATTACACCACAATCGAGCACCATCAAACTTATGAAATCTTTGTACTTCCAAATGTGACTTCTTGGGAGCTGACACGTTTATCAAGCTACACACTTTATCAAATTGAGGTGATGGGTGTGACCGTGAAGGGGCCTGGGCCAAGCGGTATAGCATTTGCAGGTAATGCTTCTTTACCTCGGTAGAAAGCAAGATCCTCCTACATTTTTGTTACATTATTTGATTGTAATTCTCAAACTGGTTTCTGTAATGTTAAGTTTACTGTTATACAACGAGTAGTGCTTGAGATATTTTAATGGAACTTTCACAGTTCCTGATAAGTAACCAAGACTTTGTCTGGCATTGAGGCGAACGTTTCTATGATATAAAATTAATTAATGATATTTATTTAACGAGAAATTGGCTAAAATGGGTGAAATATTGTATGAGTTAACAGAGCTTTAACTGTATTCGTTCGACGAACGCAAAGAGAAAAGACTCAGCCATAATTGTGGAGTTTTTCTGTTGAGTTTCTACCATAATCTTGGTGGAGACAGAACTTGCTGAACATGTTTTAAATCAGTTTTGTCAGTTTTTGCGTCAGTATATTGGGTGTAACTGCTAATATTTTACGAGGCACTACTCCATAAAACTGATTTAAATATAGCTCGACTAACTTGATTTCGCACAATAACACCAGGATCCCTGGCCATGCGCATGCTCAATTGAAAAACGACCTCATTTTGGTTCCCAGAGCCATTATTTAGCTTTTGTCGTGTGGGTAAAAAATATTATGTTAGCTGAGTTAAATATTGAAAAATATCGTTGGAAGGAGAGGACCCTCCCTCAATGAAGCCGTGTTATTGTCTCGTATCAACAGAAACGTGCCACTGCACCAGAACACTTAGAGCCACGTGGAGTGATATCCAGCCCTATGTAAACTCAACAGAAGAAAACGAAATTCCACAAGGAATCATCCCGCCCTTCTTAAGGGAAATGGTGGTATACTGCTGTGGCACATGCGCAGGAGTTGGACAATCACGTGTCCAATTTCAACCTCTGCAAAAAAATGCTTCAGAATCGGACCATGGAGGTAGAAAGTTGGTAACATCTTTTCATTTGCTGCAGGAAGAGGTGAGTTAGAACGAAACTGGAATTTTTTAGTTGACAGCTTGTCTTATCACTCTGCTTCCTCGTAAATACCTTACTCTATTGATTTTGATATTGTTTTTGATCTTGACATTGTAATTATTGCTGTATTATCATTGTTATTGTTATTGGCAATATCATTGTCATTGTCATTAAACTGTTATTATCAATATCATTGTCATTGTTATTGTCAATATCATTGTCGCTGTCATTGCCACTGTCATTGCCACTGTCATTGTCATTGTCAATATTATTGTTAATGTAACTGTTACAGTTATTTATTTCTTTTTGTTTATTTCTTTTCTTACATTTAATCTATAAACTAAGATGAATCTTTGTAAGCTCGACGGCCGACAGCCTTCAAATTATCTGATTTAATATAAAAGAGCGTCTCTAATTTTTGTGAAAGGAAATGGCAGATATTGCCTCAACTGTATCCAAAGGCAGACTGTTCCAGCGTATTGGGGGAAATGACTCTTTTAGAGAGCTGATGATAGTTAGCTTTAGATAGCGGGACCTTATACGAGAATTTATATATGCTGGTGTCTAGTAGATCAGTGTGACCAAATGCGACAGACAAGTTTGGCGATCTATTTCAACAGGCCCTTTGCAGCACAAGATCACATGGTACATAATTCCTCATGCTGGAACGCAACTAGAAAAATGTGATATCACCTATTGTTATCAACAATTGTTGAATGTTGTTGATTGTGCTCTTTACACCGCTATGGTCATCGTTATGTCACTGACACTGACCTTCCTTTTTCTTTTTCTACTTCTATCTCATTTATATTTTTGGCTTGTTTCAGTTTCTGTTCCTTTTTCCCCATTCAGATTTCACACAATATGGACTTTGTGTTTCCAATAAACGGTCACAAATCTCAGGCGATCTATCAAGCGGAGTTCGGTTATTACCCCCTGGTGGAGTCCCCTGGTGTAGCACACGTTGTGAACACTGACGCCCGCGTGTCACCTGCTCAAGCCATTTTTGAGTCTGTGTTTGACACTTGGCCACTATTTGTGATAACCATCTTAATGGCCTACCTCGCCGGTATGCTGGTGTGGATTACGGTGAGAGTTCAAACAAGTCTCGATTCAATATGATAGTTAGCTTTAATGTTTTCTCCAGTTCCAGGTGATCGGATACTCATCACGTGCTTGGAGCTGGCCAATCAGCGCGCGCTTTCAGGTCTGCCCAAAATTAAAAGGCACCATTCCAGAACGCGCCGCGAGATTAGCACGGATCGCTGTTGTTTCTCATTTTGCTAAAGAAATGAATTCCGTAAATAGAAACATTGAACGGGCAATTTCTAGTTATATAAGACAAAGTAGTTGCTGTTTAGCCCTTCTAAAACTTTAACTAATAAATGTATTCAGAGATAATTAATTTTGATAGTACTTAGAACTGAAATTTAAAACGGCAGCCATTTTGAGACCAGTTTGTGTGCGCGCGGTTTTCTGGGATGGTGCCGTATGATCAATTCAGTCAGGCGTTCCTAGCACGCAAGAGCCGATCATCTGCTTTATATTGCTTTCATTGTCATTGTTACAACGGTTTGTAAGCTTTGTAATTAGTCTGTGGTGCCTTGGCAGTATGTAAACATCTTATGTCATCAGTGGCGTAGCCAGACCCACTTTCAAGTGTAGGCAAAACAGCAAAGTGAAACAAGGGGTTATCTAGTCGAGATGGGTTGAAGGCAGTGGCATTTTACCTCTCTCCCAGACGTAAGCAGAGATTTTTTGGCTCAAAATTTTGTGTAGGCAAATGCCTTTTTGCCTAGAAGTAGCTACGCTACGGGTCATGCCAATAAAGACAAATGTTACAAATACTTTTAGAACCGAAGGGGAAGAGGAGAACTCCTATATATGAAACGAATGGGGACTCTTGTCGGAAAACTGGAATTAAACCCCGAAAAGGAACCAATTGGGCATGATTCAAATTAGTTTTCATTCCTAGAGGGGTAATACTAGTCAAATCCGTATGACGCATGAGGATTACACAATCCCGTAATTATAATCAAAATAACCAGTAAAATAATCCAAATGACGATTTAATTAGTTTATGACAAGTAGGTAAGATCCTGGGTTTTTAAAAAAAAAAATGTTATTTAACTGCTACACTGCAACCCCAAAAATATCGTTTTGACTACAAGTGTTAACTTTCATCTTTAAAACCCTAAGCAGTACGAAACGGTGATCTTATAACCCCTAAAAGGTACGACCAGCATCCCCTTTCGTTTAATATGGAACTCACCTCCGGTGGACTTTTATATCTGCAACTGTGAAGTAAGAAAGGGTTTCTTAGCTTATTAAAATAGGCCCTTTTACGGTTTCCGTCGCCATCTTAGGTGTGGGGAATGGGGAGGGGTTTGGGGCAGTCGTGCCTAAAATTAAGCAAATGTATGGAAAACTGCTTGATTTCCAAACCTTGTTACCCCGCTATAATAACTTAGATTATGACATAGAACATTCCTTTCCATTTGTAAAGGTTTTGATAAGAAGATTAGATCCTCAAATCAGGAAGAATTGGTTAAGGCTTAAACGTCCGTAATGAAAATTTAACCCCAGGCAGAACCTTTTTTTATGGGGTGTTATTAAAAGTTTGAGTACCAAAGTCAAAGTCTTTATTTATTCTTTTTGTTTTGGAAATATAATTTTTGTATCAATACCTTTTTTAAAAAAACCTTTTTGTCAGAATCTAATGCATTAAAGCGGAGTTACACGAGTTAAAAGTTGATCAATTTACCATATTTTTTTGCCGCGACTGCCCCTAATCAAGATGGCGACAAAAATCGTGAAAATGTCCAGTGTTTTCAAACCATTTACACCTACTTCTATGAAAAGTATATCAAACTTTCTCATAATGCCAAACTGCAGGACTCTCATTGGAACCAGGATCAGTTCCCTGCGTCATTTATTCGGGGCACAGGTGAAGGCTTATGGTGGTCCTTCGTCTCCATGACAACAGTGGGGTCAGTAGTACGCTGAAGAATTCTTGTACATTACGCATTCAATATATGATTAATGCAGTCTAAATGAAAATTCTTAAGAGTCATCTCGTGAGATGACCATGCAAACGTTTTGCGTTTTTCTTTCGTGAGTATACTCTAGCACATTAGCACAGCTCGAATTACTGGCTCTGTCACATTGGCACAGGCTGAAAACATCTACTCTGGCACACTGACTTAGGTCATATCACCTATGTTGGGACAATGGCACAGGTCAAATCACCTACTCTGGCACACTGGCACAAATCAGATCACCTACTCTGGCACACTGGCACAGGTTATATCATCTGCTCTGGCACATTGGCACAGGTCAAATCACCTACTCTGGCACATCGGCACAGGCGAAATCACCTACTCTGGTACATTGGCGCAAGTCATATCACCTACTTTGGCACATTAGTAAAAGTCAAATCACCTACTCTGGCATATTGGCACAGATCAAATCACCTACTCTGGCACATTGGCACAGGTCAAATCACCCAATGTGGCACCTTGGCACAGGTCAAATCACCGGCTTTGTTTTAGCTAAGCATGGACACTTAAAGTTAGTCCTAAGTTCAAAGTTAGTGCTCCCATTCAAAAATCTTGGTCAGAAATAATAAAATTAGTTATTTTTTTTATAAATTCCAAAAGTTATGGAGACCGATTTCCCGTGTCTGCACAATCACGTGTAGTGGCTGTAGCGTGGATCCTAACCGGTCTGGTGGTGTTTGGTCTACTGATGAGCGCCATATCAAGTTCACTGACCGGCATGGTAATGACCATGGAGTTCACACTGTACAATGCAAAGGTATTGCACATTTAACTGCCCTTTATTTATAAACTTATCATAGGCACCATAACCAGTTTCTTGGCTGGCCTTGTAATGACCTTGGACTACATGCTGTATAATGCAAAGGAATTACCGAATTTCGCCTATTCAGAAAATACAGAAGAACTGGGTCCGTTTACCCCAACGATTCTAAAAGACAGTTCGATTTATTCAGCGAGTGTCCCTCACACCACATAACGTGGAGTATTATCCAAGCTTATTTTGATATACAATACTGTACATATCTCGTTACAGGAGAACTGCAGATAGGAAATAAAAAGACCAAATTTAAAGCACATCACAATTCTTGCAAGCTGATGATTACGAAATGTTCCTTCACAAAAATTAGCATTTGTACCGTTGTTGTTTGACATCGTTTGGGTAGAGAGTACCAGCCCTTATTTCATTTCATTTGCTTATTATTAGAACTGGAATGGCAAATGTTATTTACTTTCTTTAAAAATGAATTCTTGAGGACAACCGAAATATTGGGTTGTTACCTGTTTTAGTTGAAGTCTTAGAGAATATAACAATTTGATAGTCACAAATCATTAACTATACTGGTAAAACCATTAGATTAAGGGGAATTAAAACAGAGATGGGCATTTATAAATTGGATAAATAAATCGTGATGCTTTATAGTGCTTCCCACGTAACGTCTCAAGGCGCTTCACTTTTGACTACTCGGGCGGTCATTTACAGTTATTTGCAGGCTACCAGGCTCTTTATGACTCAACACTTTTTGAGAAGTATGTGGCTTCTGATAGGACGTCGAGAGTCTGAACAAACAACTTAATGTCCCTGTCCAGGCACAGAGAAAGGAACATCGATTTCATTTGTAGCCAAACCAAGCACAAATTGAATGCAAATTACTTAGTTGACATCAATCTGTTCAAATTGTTGTAACTATGTCATCGTTTCTTTATTTTTTCTCTCTTTCTTTGTTCAACAGATTGCTGCCGTCCATGACACGCCTGAATATCGTCTTGGAATAAGAAAAAATGCCATTGTGATGGACGGTGAGTAGCACGAAAACTGCAGAAATGCATTTTCCTGTGTGAGAATGAGTTCTTCAAGGTTACTGTGACACTCAAAATGCTTTAAACTTCATGTACGAGCTCATTGTAGAACCAGCTATTCGCTAATTGTACAGCACTTTAACTTAACACATTTAAAGATAACTATATCTATTCGCTAATATGTCAGTTTATTATTATTATTAGTAGTAGTAGTAGTAATAATAATAGTAGTAATAGTAGTAGTAGTAGTAATAATAGTAGTAGTAGTAGTAGTAGTAGTGGTAGTAGTAATAGTAGTAATAGTAGTAATAGTAGTAGTAGTAGTAGAAGTAGTAGTAGCAGCAATAGTATTATTAGTATTAGTAATAGTAGTGGTAGTATAGTAGTAGTATAGTAATAGTAGTAGTAGTAATAGTAGTAGTAGTAGTAGAAGTAGTAGTAGCAGCAATAGTATTATTAGTATTAGTAATAGTAGTAGCAGCAGCAGCAGCAGTAGTAGTAGTAGTAGTAGTAGTAGTAGTAATAGTAATAGTAGTAGTAGTAGTAATAGTAGTAGTAGTAGTAGTAATAGTAGTAGTAGTAGTAGTAATAGTAATAGTAATAGTAATAGTAATAGCAATAGTAGTAGTAGTAGTAGTAATAGTAATAGTAGTAGTAGTAGTAATAGTAATAGTAGTAGTAGTAGTAGTAATAGTAATAGTAATAGTAGTAGTAGTAGTAGTTATATTAGTACAAGTAGTAGTAGTAGTATCAATAGTACTAACAATACTTTATTAAATGGTCCTACTGTTTGAAGTATTTCAGCATTAAGTAGCAGTAAGATATTAAAATAGACCATTAATACTCTTATCTTAAAATTCACTACTTTGTTTACGTATATACACTAACACGAAATTAAGAAGAAGGCTAAAAGAGATAAACTTTTGTAAAACCGAAACCTTTTTCGATATAAAAGCATCATCAGTTCCGGTGGGAACAGTTTGGGAATTTTAACACTTGTACGTTTTAACTTCTCAACCGGAGTAACTGTTTTAAACAATTTTATTCAGTTTCAATATAGTCACTCTAGTAGCGCACAAATTAAAGTCGTGTGAAAAACATTTTATAAATAAAAGACGTTTACAATTGTCTTCTCAAAATTCTTATGTCTCGGGGGTGGGGCTATTTGCTTACTAAAATATAAACCTGATGTGGGGTATTTGAAGGTCTTTTGGCTCAGGGGCGGGGAGCTCCAAGCGTCCAAGCTTGAAAAAGAAAATTACTAGCGGGGAATTTCCGTGGGATTTCCCGGGGATAGTTGAATTCGATTTATTCAATACAAAACCTGGATATACATGAAAGTTTGTTAAAATGTCACGAAGGAACTATTATTTTTTGCATTGAGTTTAAATAAATCAGAGGACTATGAGCAGGGTTTGTGTCAAGACTATAGCTATTAGTAGTAGCCATAGCACATGTTTGTGACACAGGAGCAAAGGATCCCACCCATGTTGAATTGGTTTTCTGTCCAGCATCAAGCACTTAACTCCTGGAAAGGCCAAACAGCCTGGTTTTGCAGATCATTAGACATCAAATATATCTGAGAGTTCTTTTAGGCTGACGTGAGAAAATGATGATTTTTACGCGCGGGTTTTTAATACATTCCGCCAGATTATTACAACCTCGAGGAAGCAGTCAACGCTCTTCTGAACATGCAAGTTGAAGGCCTGCTAGTGGATACTTATACCATGGGAAGTAGGAAAGACTTGTTTGAGAAACCGAACTTGCTTGTCAGTCAGATACTTGACTATAAAACAACATACGGTATCGTGATGGGAGGAGACTCGAGAAAGCTGGCCCACTGTTTCTACAGCTACCACCAGAGATACAAGGAAGAAATCTTCCGACGAATTAAAAGAAATGTGAAATCTGTGGAGGTACGAGTTGTAATACACATGTACGAATGATCATAGACAGTCTAGGCAAATAACTTTTAACTAAACTGGAACTGCTATTCTGGATGTTTTAGGTTTTTGTGGTTTCAGATACAGTTCTAATATATTTTAGGGTTTTGTTTCAAATACATCATCATACAGTAATATGTCGCGGATAAAATCCGCCAAAATTTGAAATCTCAGGCTAGAATTTTAGTTTTATGAAATATAGATAAGAATTAAACTCGTTTTCCATTTGTCCGACCGAAAAGAAACTGCTTCTCTGCAATTGGAAAGGTCAAAGTCAACATAGCTGGACAATCACTGACAAGTTGTGGGAACCCTTGTGCGTGCTCCTATCTGACAACATCCCAACTCTGCTAGCAAAAACTAAAACGCTGAAGAAGAAGCGAATGTATATTTCTTCCCGTCACAACTTACCAAATCCCCGCGCATTGGCCGACCGGAGCAAGAGAACTGAGCGGCTCTGATCCATAAGTAGGGCCAGTCTGGCAAGAACCAGTTCCAATATTTTATGCGTTCCGTTTGAGAACTGACTGGTCGGGCCGGCCGGACTGGTCAAATGGAAAGCGCCCTTAGTTAGCATCATATCTGAAAAACAGTTCTTATGCAAAATTCAGAGCTATCGAAACTGTTTGAACTTTTAAAATTGTCGAACGCTACGGATTTCGTAAAACACAGTTGACAATCCATGTGCGCAACAAGTGAGCCCATGGCTGTGACGTCTATCAAGTACAGTTTTCAAGATGGCGGTCTCCACTACCTAAAATTTAAAACTTCTCAGGGGTGGTTTGTAAAGCTAGACACAGAGAGCATGTTGTTGAGAGCAGAGGGTCCCTTTAACACAACACCTTAATCTTCGCTTCGAAGCTAATGTAGAATCATATTCAGTATAATTACTTAAATTTAATCACATCAGTTTCCTTTTTGATTATTATGTTTCCTCTAGAGCCGTTAAAATCTTACTGTTATTAATATTATTTTCTTTACTACCATAGTATCTATGATTTTTTTCATTTGCAGCCTTTCTCTTGGTGGAGTAGTAGGCCAATAATGCATTGTAGTTGAAGCCTTGTTTAAAAGATATTATTTCGCTATGTATCCTTTCCATTTTAATTCCCCGAAGTGGAAACACTAACTTTTGAGGATTATGCCACAAGTTCAGCGTGCTTTTGCAACACAATTAACTTATTAACTTATTTCGAAGGCACCAAAAGATGCTCTTAAAATCGAAGTTACTGCGGACTTGTTTGACAGTTCTAGTGATCTGTTCAAAGAAAGTATCTGTAGCTGTGCGGGCCTCCTGTGTTCTGCTATACTCGGTGGACTCGTCTGGGAATACCTGTGGCGAAAGAGCGGATCTAGAGTAAAACCTCAAGGTAATTTACCATCTTAACTACTTTGAATATATTGCTAGGAGGCTACGTTTTATTATGAAAACTCGGAATGTAACATTTTTTATTAATATAGTGTACAAAAATGCTACATGTTGTCCAATTTGGATAACCAACTGGCCGGGGGGATCATAAAAGGTACCTTAAGGTTACAAATTGTATCGACCACTAAATTTAGAAATTTCTTCTGAGCAAGATTTAGCGACTATTATATTAAGCCCCTTTTCAAAGATTGAAAAATAAGCATGTTATGAAACCAGTTTTTGATGAACATACGTGAACAGTGTTATCATCCTCAGAAAGAAGAAACACTGATAAATAGAAACATTAGAAAATAGATGGCCCACTCTTCCAGCCCTGCTTCCCTGTTTTCCGACTTTCTGACGTTGTAATATAGTTAAACATAGAGGGGGGTACTTAAAGTCACTGCGTATTAAATTTGATCGAGACATATTTACGCAAGTACTAAATTTGCCGATTTTGCTAACTTGCTAATATTCGTAACCCATAGGTAGGTAAACAAAAATAGTATACTATAAAACAATTTCCACTGATAAAAAGGCACTATTAACTTAGCTTTGTTCACACTACACAAATTTGTGTCGAAACACACATCGTTGCGTTATGTCGTAAACAGGGACAGTTTTTTGCGGAACAAAAACTTGTGCGAAATCTGACATAACACTTTCGAAAACGAAAAGTCTGACAAAAACAACCGTTCTAAGTGATAACTTGTGACCCCCCCCCCCCATCTCCCCTACCCCATTTAAAAAATTGTTCCCTGCGTGCCCGCTAGGGTTTTTATAACCGCAAAAAAGTCGTAAAAAGGTTAGCAAAGCCTTATCCAATAGCACGAAAGCTGTATAGTGTAGACGCAGTAATATTCCATGACACGAAAGCCGTATAGTATGGACGCAGCATTATTCCATGGCACGAAAGCCGTGTAGTGTCGGCGAGGTCTTGCTCCATGGCAAAAATCTGATATTTATTGTTATGCCCTTTTGCGTCCACCTCTTACTAATTCCTCATTCATTCATTTATTTATTTTTCTTTCTTTTTTTCAGAAGAAAGCAAATACGGACAATACAAAACACAACTGAAGGAAGAAATGAATCTACTGGTGTATGATTTTTGCAGTAACTTTCAAACAATGTGTGAACTTAACTTGAGACGACTGAAAAAGAGCATGATAAAAACTAAAAATAAGGAGAATGAAAGTAGAGAGAGGATCTATAAGATCTCGAAATTCGAAAGCCCGAAAGAAACCCGTATTTTTGACTCCGATCAGCTGCAATATAGAAGGCGAAGTGTTACGCTTCAGAGTTCCTCTCTGAACACTGAAGAGTCCGTAGCTTAGATTTACTCAAAATGTCGAATCGAATCGGCTATTTTTAAAGGGCTTTCTGATGGTTCAATCACTGAAGTTTGTCTTTTTGAAAAGTTCAAATTTTATGTTATTTCCATTTTAAACATAGTTATTACCTTGTGTAACATGATCAACCACCCACAGGACATATAAGTACAATCCAACCTAATCATCACCTAAAACAGACCATCCATGCTATTTGCCTGTCGAAAAACTTTTACAGCTAAGTTTTCTTGTAAACAAATCCGTGAAAAATCCCTTTTAAATGATAATGATGATGATGGAGACAATAAAAAGCAATTCTTGGAAGCCACTGCAACTCTTTACGTTTGTAAGCCAGTTTCTCAGTCATACGCAGAGCAACTCCACAACGCCCGTTTACATTGCTCTGTGACATTTTGAAGTTTCATCGTTTATCATCTTTTAGAAATTATCGATTTTTTTACATTGTTTTCCCAGTCTGACATATTTGAATACTGTGGTCCTACCAGCTAAAACTATATACTTGTTCTGCGCATGCTTGGGAAACTAGCTTATTGGTGAATCGATCTCCGTTAGATTCTTACCACTTGGAGGACGACCACCTACTCAATTTGGACATGTTCGTGTCAGGTAGTCAGCTCAGTTCAGCTCGGCTCAGCTCCGTGAATTTCGTGGACCATGAAGATGGTCATGTTACTTGATCTAAGTCTTTATTAAACAAAAACAATATATTTATTGGCACTTTGAAAAACAGTATTGTTTACATCAGTGGAACTCCAATAAATGTGCCATCAATAAAGTATATGTTAACGTAACAACATGTAGAACAAATATATAAACAATATTAGCTTCTTGACGTTAGTATATCAAAAGGTTCCATGATATTGAAAATATAATTACCTGTAATCTTATTAATAGAATAATCTTTCATAGAAATACTATATTGAAAAATACTTGAATAATCAAATTTTGAAAAACTTTTATTAATTTGAACTAAATCATCTATAAATTTCGTCTTCAATTTTGCGATATCTTCCTGATCACAACTCAATAAGATATCCAGATGATAGACCATTTGGACGCTTGTTGGCAAGCATACATTTTTGAAAATTACATTACCGTCTGGCTGCAAAACGAGGAATTTGCTATCATACCATAAAGGTAACCTTCCAAAGACCCGAGCAATCAATTCTGGAATATTCATCCACCCTCCCCCCCGTCCCCTCGTTAGGGTTTTTACCCCTTTTTGGGACTCTCTCTCCCTATTAACAACACAAGGATGATATCATTCAGTTTGGAGATGTTTGAGTCACATTTTCAGCTCAGCTCATCTTAGCCTGCATAGCAGGCGCTATTTGGGCCTTCTTGTGCGCAGGGAAAGACCTTTCAGCGCGAAGCGAGCGGGCGAAGCCCCCGAGAACGAGGCACCTTCTCCTCGTCCCATTCTCTCATCGCTACAACTAGCGCGGCCAAGTCACGTTCGCATCCCCGCTCGATAAAAAGACAAACTGGAGCGCCTGCTTTGCAGGCTAAGCTCATCTCAGCTCAATTAATTTCATGGATGAATTTAATGTAAGAAAAATTAAGACAACTTTTGCTTAACAACGTTTGGGTCCCAGGTGCTTTAGCATTAAGCTTATTACGTTTTTAATTATATCCATATTGAAATCGGCGATTCAATTTTATTGGTTCCCAACAGTAGTGATTACAGTTTTTAATCATATACATGAAAAAATTAATTGATTCTGATTGGCTAAGAGCAGTTCAATTACTTTGTAATTCTGTGCAAAAATGTGTAATTCCATGCAATTACAACCACAAAATATACAATCTGATTGGCCCAGAAACAATGCTATTCAAAATAAACCAATCACGCGCGACAACAAAGTGGCGTGA
>JANSTQ010018567.1:0-16305 GCA_026167885.1 Bergia puertoricense | reverse complement strand
ATCACAACATGTTGGCACAACATTGCCCAACATTGTCGGGTGATGTTGGCTGAGGGTGTTCAAACGATCACAACATGCTGGCACAACATTGCCCAACATTGCCCAACAGTGTTGGGTGATGTTGGCTGAGGGTGTTCAAACGATCACAACATGTTGGCACAACATTGCCCAACAGTGTTGGGTGATGTTGGCTGAGGGTGTTCAAACGATCACAACATGTTGGGCAATGTAGCGTATATAGTTGTCAGCAAGTGCTTGGCCCCGTTTCTTTGCCTTCGTCTTTGTCAGTTCCCTTCCCTTCCCTTCCCTCGTAAGCCTGCAATCTTAGTCTTGGTGTCATTGGTGTTTATTTGCAATTGCTATTCCATTTCTTCGAAAGCCTTTTCCCTCTTGTTTCGGTTGTGGTATTCCATACAGAAAACATACCACAAGCAAATCCTCTCCTAGCATATCGATCAGTTCATCGACTTCATCCTCAGACCACTTCCTCGTCTTGCATTTTTTTTCTCTTTTCCTGAGGTCGAAACTGCCGTCCGTTTGTGGGCGTTTTATCAAGAGACTGTGTTTCGACCTCTTCACTTTCTGCCTACTTGTTTGAAATGACTCCCAGGCACATAAACAAGAACAAGTCTCCATGGTTACCATCGCATTAACTATTCACAGTGAGCCCGAGAATGTTGTGTGACTGTGCAAACGAACGCAACATGTTGTGACATGACGAGAACAAAAGAAATGTTGGCACATGTTGGGCAAAAAGTTTGACTGTTTTCAAACTTCGCGCAACATGTGCCAACATCATGCAACATAGCCCAACATGGTGACGAACGCAACAAGTTGTGCCCAACAATATTGGGCAATGTTGTGCCAACATGTTGCGTTCGTTTGCACGGGCCTTAACAAGCTCCTACCGCCATTTCCAAAATAAATTCGTTGAGTAGACACCAGTCAGTCATTTCTTACTTACTATGCACAGCCGCTTGGCGCAACCAAAGTCAATCAGCTTGATAACACCGGACGGCATTAATACGATGTTACCGCCCTTGATATCCCTACAAGGTGAGAGTTTTAGGTTATGAGTACGTGTTGATATCTCCTACTTGCTGTGAAACCGCAAACTGTTCGAGCTCCTAACCTTCCTGCCTCTCTGAACACCGCAATGACTACACGCGCAAAGGCGCTTGGGAAAGTTTGAAGGCATCAAAGTAATAAATGAGGAATGTACAAACCTGTGTATAACATTGTTTCGGTGTAAATATTCCACGCCACACAAGATCTGTTTGGTGTATCGCCTAAACACCGACTCATCGAGAGAGCCGAACCTGAAAAAAACCCAAGAATTAGGGCTGAAAACTGTTTTACCCGTTAAAAATTGAAGTGACTTCAACCACTGAAAAAACGAAATGAACTGCTGAAAAAATAAATCTCCTATGATGGAAAAATTTAAGTTTCACATTACAAATGGTATCATACAATAATACTTTCTCTTACCTTGCCAGCAAGTTGGCTATTGAGCCACCAGGTACATACTCCATGAAGATGTTCACAACCCCACCGTCAAGACATGTACCCATGTACCTACAATTGTTTGATATAGTAAGACTGACAGTGAGTGAGAGTTGAAGAAAACTAACGATGTATGTTGCCATGGTTTGGTCCGAAGAAATTCTCTTAAAATTTCGTATTTCTCAGCCACGATGAGGTTAGTGTGTAAATGTATGTGAGGTATGTATAGGTAAAATGTGTATGAAGTGTATGAGGTATAAGTGTATGTGTGTACATATACATATGGCGTGTTTGTGTGTATTATGTGTGAGTTGCTGTGTAGATGTGTCTTATGATGCACTTTATTCGCACAGTAAATATAACCTTTATCTCACTAATGGGGCAAAATACATTTTGGAGGGGAGGGGAGGGGGTGAATGGAATACAAAAACAAGCATTTTTACTCACCTTACAATATTTTCATGTTTCAGTGATTTCAATAACCCGACTTCCTCTTGAAGCTTTTCGTATTGCTATAAATAAAAACACAAACTGCACTGATTAACATAAAATTTTAGCAAATTTAAGGACATACAAAAAGTCCAGCTAATAGAGCCGTTACGTGGGTTAACAACAGAAATAGAAATACGCTTCTGTGGGTGGCGTGTCTGTGCTTGCTGTTATATGGTTTGTATATGTACATTAGTTAGGATTCCTTTGTATCTATGTTTGCATTGGTGTGTCATGTGTGTGTGTCTCATGTGTGCGTGTGCCATGTGTGCATTGGTGTGTCATGTGTGTGTGTGTCATGTGTGCGTGTGCCATGTGTGCATTGGTGTGTCATGTGTGCATTGGTGTGTCATGTGTGTGTGTGTCATGTGTGCGTGTGCCATGTGTGCATTGATGTGTCATGTGTGCGTGTGTCTAAGTACATATAGTATATATGTAGTTTGGTTCAGTACCTTTTCAGCTTCTCTCTCGTCGCTAAAGTTAAGCTCAACTTGTTTGACGGCTATCATTTCCCCCGTATTGGTTAAACCGCAGTACACCTATGACAAAATAAGTTGTAATTAAATAAAGGTCCTTAACATCCACCTAGACTAACTAGCCGTAACAAAAACACCCTGAGTTTGGTGCAAAGTTACTTACTATCTACGATCACGAAGCGGTTTTCGCAACAAACATTAATAACGTACGCCAAAAGCCAACTGGGGTAGGGAAGGCAGTTTAAACTAACAGAGAAACTTTGCTTTGCTTTTAGTTGGAACTGAGCGCTTTGCAAGCTATTTTCTCATGAAATGTTGCAGAATTTATAACAACGAAATTAAGAATCGAGTAAAAAAACAATTTTATCAACTTTATAGCTTTTATTAACATTTTTAAAACTTAACTTCTTAGACCATTAAAACTTTTCAAAACTCTACTTTTAAAATATTTACAAAATTACGCAACTTAGATTGATCGGCAATGTAGTTATTATTTAAATAAACATTTTTTGGTTATTAATTAAATGGTATTTATTTAGCATTTTTAAATTTAGGAACTCATGATCAGTCTTTTATTCACCTTGTCGATCTGTTCATCTATTAAATAAACATTAGTTTACCAGTAGAGTTGTATATACTTTAGTATCGATCGATATCCTCTGGTCGAGAAAAGGTCAATGAAGTGTTGTTGCTGTTATTATTATTATTATTTATTATTTGAATTATTATTACTGCTGTAAACATACACAACATAAATCCAATTCTAATTCAGTTTTTCTAAAAATTCAGTCTTGTGCATTTTAGATATCGAGCCAGCTATTTATTTTTCTAATCTTTCTTAGGAAATGACACTTCTTTTTGAAATAAAATTTGTATCAGTCGCGTCGGAAACTTTTCCGTGTAGCTTCTGCTTTAAATACCCGTAAAACGGAGCACTGACAGAGGGAGGAAGGTAAAGGGCGCACCGTCGGCTTCCATTGATAGCAGCTCTAGGAGCTGACGGGACTACCGACGTTAAATAAGGGCTACTTTACCATTACCTTTTACATTTTAACACGTTAGAATTATTTCCCCTATCATTTGCATTAACCTTAATCACGTTAATTTGACGAAGCAACCACTCACCATTCCAAACGCTCCCTTTCCCAACATGTTGCCCTTCTTCCAAATGATCTCCTCCTCTTCCGAGTTGGCAGTCGAACAGCTTCCCAGACGGCTGTGGACAACACTCTCTCCTCCCCCCTGAGTTGAGAAGGAGCTCCCAACAGAACCCTGAGAGGAGTCTGAGCCTTTCAGAGTTGACCTGCTGCTACTAGAACCGCTGGACTGTAGGGTTTGTCTCCTCTTGAACACCCCTTCATACAAGGCGAGATCGACAGAACCATTTGATGAACAGTCAGCGCAGTATGGCGTGGGTGTGTTGGAATTCGAGGAGTTGTGTGGTGATAAGAAATAGCTCTCACTGTCTAAGGAAGAGGAATTGTCATCTGAAATAGGTCTTGGTGTTGAGTCACAGCTGTTGTAAGAAGAGTCTGTATCTGAGCAGCGGTCACGATCCTCCTCAGTTGATACACTGGACAATGACGAGAAAGTATCCTCGTGAGACAAGCTGAAGATTTCACGTCGTTGTCTTGCCTCTTTGTCACAATCTTTGGCATCAGTAGATAACATTCGTTTTAAATGGGCATGTCTTTTCTCTAAGTATCCCAGTGTACTGTTCACGTTGGTTTCAAAGACCTCACAATCAGGAGTGAGAACGTGGCCCACTTCTGGAGCATGTTGTCGAAAACTTCCACAATTTTCCAAGTTATTCCTTTTTTCAAGCACGTCGTTCAACAAATCCTCGATGTTGTCATCAGCTTCGTCTTGAGTAACAGACGTGCTGATGTCATTTAAAGTGTTTGCATTTCCCATTAAATGCCGTTCACCAGCATTTGATGTACATTTACCTTTTTGTGTGTCAGTCTCGTTTAAGGTACAAGGATTCTCAAGCAGCTGTTCATTGCATTCGGGATCGGACTCGGAGTCTGATGACCTCAGATTCAGCCTTGGCACACAATACCCAAATAACTTGCCAATGATACCCCCATCAACTTCATCTAAAGCATCGCCATCATTTTCGTGTGTATCGATATTTCTTCCATAAAGATTGGAGTCTTCCAGCGCAATATTTGAATCAATCACACATTCTCCATCCCTTTCATTGCTATCTCTGCTAGGTTCATGGTCCTTTGGAGATGTGCGAGTTATGGTAGCAGGTAACGGAAGTTCATTGTTATTGACATGACTGACACTGGACTTGTTCTCTGTATCCGAAAGTCTTTCCTGTGCATTCCTGGGTGACTCTGGAATCGGACTAAGGTTGAGGAACTTTCCCCGAAATGGATGCGAATTGAATGCCTTTGAATAATTACCCAGTGAATCCAAAGACAGAGTCGGGGGTCCTGAGATATCAGTAGTTCCATATACCACGTCAGTTCCTAGTCCCTCCTCAACACCACCCTGCTTCACATCAATCATTTTCACATCGGTTTTTTTCTTTCCTTTAGCTTTCTTTTTTCCAGACTCTTTCCTTATACCTAAAGTAGAGTTCGCTGTCTGGGGCTTTGTTTGGGTTAACTTTGAACGCTGTTTGTTGGGTTTGTTTGTTGTTCCGTTACCTTGGTTACCCTTTGCACTCTTGGCCTTCTTTCCCTTAGTTTTGCTCTTGGTCGTCTTGCTCTGTGTTAAGGAGCTGTCAACAGCAATACTAGCATGAACCGCAGGCTGCACATAGTGATCCTTTGCAGGTTCTGGGGAGGGAAACGCATTGGCAATGACAACCCCAGAAGAACATGGTTCGTTAGTGCGGGGACTTTCCCAAGCAGGTCTTGATAGAGCAGGTTCTTCCCCTTGGTTTCCGTTAGTCTCTATCTCGCACGGCTTAACTTGGGTTCGAAGATCATCTGGAACTTTTTTACCTTCTAACAACTGACTTTTATCTTGAGCACCTGCCTCACTTGCACTATAAAAGTGACAATCATGAGACGACACGCTACTTTCATTTATAACATTACTAGTCACGCATGAATCTACTAGTTTGTCACAAACATTTGCTTCTGGTTGCTCATTTTGTTCCGAAGCTGGTGTATCAGTCTCTTCACAACTGTCAAAACTTGAAAGAATCCATGAAGTTCTTTGATTAAGCGAGTTGCTAGATGTTGAATTCTTAACGATGTTCGGAACATTATCTTGGTCGATGGTGATGAGTTTCCGTTCAGATGGCAACTCCGAGGCCACTCTGTCGTCCCCAGTCCCGTTAGTAATTGCAAACACGGTTTCACACGCAACATTACCAACTGTCTCACTTGTTGACACCATTTGGATTTTTTGATCTGTACCAGGACCTTGATCAACATCTGACAGTGCTGCATTGGAGCTGGGTTTAGATACAGAAGACAGATTAGAACAATCGGAAACAATACATGTAGAGGTTTCTGTTTTATTACCCATCCTCAAACACTCTTCCTTGTCAACACCGTCAGACAGCTGTTTGTTTTTCTCAGACACAGGACGACCGATGGCTTCATTGTCTTCTATTTGATTAGTGTTGTTAGATTCCTCACTTGAACTGCTTTTTCGAAGTTTTTGTTTACTTTTTGTGTAGCGTTGTGAATCAAGCGAAACCCAGAAACTATTACCAGCTGCAGATAACCTACGCGAAGCACATTCCTCGCAACGTCTTTGCTCAATCCTTTTCTTTGTTCTATCAAGGGCCTTTCCACAGGATGGACACAACTCTTGCCGAGGTTTTTCCGCATCTTTCTCATTCAAATCGACAAAGAATGTTGTAGACTGCTTCTGCAGACTAACTGGTTCACCTACATCTGAGCACGAGCTATGAGGACTCTTTTGACTTTCAGAAGTAACAAAGCTCTCGTATGGGATCCAGAACTGAGAAGTAGCAGTAGGTGAAAGTGTCAACGTCTTGTTAGGGTCATCATTTGGTGATGTTGTTTCATCGTTGGTTGATTCACTCTCTTGTTCCAGCTGAGGTGAGGTACCCGATGAAGGCAGCCTGGGAGAAGTGGAGAGTGAAGGTGGTGGCGGCAGGGCTTCCTTGTCCTTTGCAAAGAACACCTTACTGACGGAGCTTTGCAAAGACCCACCTGATTTGAGGACATCTGTATAGAAATATAAAAATCTGATGAGCTTTCTTGCAAAATTTCAATACCCTTATATTGGATTTGATCAACAAAAGTTGATACAGTATCCATAATGCTATGGGGTTCTTGTAGCACCAGCAATCTTGGTTCAAGCTTGTTACTTCTTGAATGCAAATTAGCATGTTTTGAAAGGGAAAAAATAAGAAGGAAGAAAGACATGCATTGAAAAGTTTCACAAAACAAAATCTTGAGCTAACACTCCACGCAGTTAAAATGGATTATGACACGTGAATTTCCCTGTAATTGGACTTTCAACCATTTCAACTTACCCAAATCAAGGATATCAACTTTATTGGCTCCATTGATTGTCTCTGGTGAAGCTACGGAATTACGCTCCTGTGATGTGATGTAATCGACTGGTAAGGGGGTCGTCAATACAGGAAGAGCCACCTTTTTTGTCAGGTCCAACTGACTTCTGTTAGGTATTTTACCAGTTGATTGCGATCTTCGTTTCTGACTTATTCTTGCCTTGGGAGAGGAGGGTGTGTGAGGTGTGAGGGGGAGGGGGTTGGAGAGCCGATGACACGATCGCTTTGGAAATGGCGGCTGGCCACTGCTTGTTTCTGACTGAACACTTTGATTGGGGCCAGCTCTGAGATTTCTGAAGCACAAAATAGTTCGGTGGCTAAGTTGCAGCATCTTCAATTTTACTTTAAACAGAAAAAATAATTCTGCTAAATTACTGTCAGAATTGAACACGTACAAGACTACATACAAGCATAAATATTGACGTGAAAAATTCACAAACAATCTTAACAAAGATGTTTATAAGTTATCCGTAAAGTGGCTGTGTGATGTTTCCTGATCAGTTAGTAGTTAACACAGATCAAAGCAGCGTTTTCAAATTTGTGTTAAATTAAAGTGGCGTTTTTCATTTTAGTTTCTTTTGAATGAACATAAGATCAGAAACTTACATTTTCATTCAATTTAAAATTAAAAGAATACAACTACATCCTCAGATGACGAGAAATTGCTTCAAATACCACAACCCAAAATTTCGCCAATGACCTCCATCAATATTATTCTTACAGTGTCAAGACCTGTACCACAATTGTTACACTTTATTCACCAAAACAAACAAACTCTAAAGTTATCTGGCAAGGTTTTAATTGGCTACTCTTTTTCAAATACAGGAGTTATCGCTAACTTTGAGAGTAGATGCAAAAATGTTAAAAGTAACCAATTAGTGACAATCAAAAATGCCAAAGATGTGAGCGTGCTTCTATAATGTTTTCTTAAAAAAAGAAGCTGACAGAAACAACTCAAGTAGCCGGGTAGTTTTACTGGCCCAGCTCGTTTGTGAAATCAAACTGCAATGTAACAAATAGAAGAGAACTTAACAATTAAACACTTTGTGAGATCTCACCTTATATATTTTAGTTCAATGTTCAACACTGATAATTTTGGCAATTCAACTGCATGCTGTACATGTCTTGAAATTTGACCTGTGGAAAAATACATCTGTAAGCTCAGTAGAACAAGGTAAAATACCCTTAACAAACTGTTTGGCTCTCAAACAATTTTATCCACTATGTTGTGCGATGTTACATTAAATGACAAAGTACAACAAACTAACCTGCACTACTACTCAGACGTCTTACAACGTTTCTAGGGGAACTGGGGGCAGCATTGTTTTTCTCTGACTTCTTTCCTGATGGAAGTCTGAATGATGTCTCCACTTTCCTTCGAACTTGTGATATGCTAGAAATGTTGATCAAAAATAGTTATTAAAATACAGTAAGCTAATGAAGCTGATGCTTAGTCTTACCTGGGGTTCATATATTGTTCACAAATAGTAGGAAACAAGCTAAAGCATGAATGAAAACAAATATATATGCAGGTTTACCAAATGCCAAAAGTTTTTGATAATTAATTATAAACTAAATTGGAGAGTCAGACACACCTTTCTTCCCTGTTCTTCACTCTTGTCTGTTTCACCAAGTTAACTGCATGAATGGAAAATTAAGATCAAAATTATCAATTAATGGTTCAATTACATCTTCTACATACTGGCCAAGTAAAATTTTATGTTAATTTAATTACGCGATTTATAATTATAATATCTTGTTTAATTAGACTTCAATAATTAACTTACTTGGTGAAGTGGGTGTCAATAAACTGGATTCTACAGAAGGCTGTGGAAAGAGACAAAATTAGACAAATCAAAATCCGTCCATTTATAAATATTATATTTTCTAAAACAAAAAGTTGTTTAAAAACAGATGAAAATACAGACAACAGCAATTGCAATGCAATTAAGCATTTATACCAACCAACAGCATCATCAGTAAAATAACGTAAACATTTGATTTCAAATGTAAACTCACCAGAAATTCTGGGCTCAAGGGTCTTGGATGTAAATGTGCAAGTTCAGATACTGGTGCTGAAATTTTCAAGGAATGTCATTAAGTCTCTAGTATTCAGTCCATGGTGTCTCACATTTAGGACCTCTGGATTATATGGGATTGAAGGGGGTTGGGACCAAGAGTGTTATGTAATAAAGGTGACTTAACATATAGAGTGTCTGATTGTTTATGCAAAACGGTCTCATGCTGTTTTAGGATAAGTTTACCATGGTTTATTGACAAAAAATTTCAAATATACTTTATCTCAAGTAACTCACAGCAAAGATGAAGTAATGTTAAATTCAACTATGTTGGATAGGATGGAGAGTGTTAATACAGTTTTATGTTACGGTACTTACATGTTATCCCCTGCAAAATGAAATCACAGGTTTTGGGAATTCCTAGGAATTCCCAACTTTTCTCAACATGCAAATTAGTGTTTACTCAAGCTTGATATAAAAGTTGAGAATTCCTGGGATTTCTTGGGAATTACAATATTCCATCTTTAGAAAAGTTGACAATTCTTGGGATTCTCAAGAATTCTGAAGAATTCTAAGGAATATTGACTCACACAACTTGAAAACATCAGTTTCCTAACTTGGGAAAAGGTAGGAATTCTTGAGAATTTGAAATTTTTGTGCATAAACAACTCAACTCTGAAGAATTCCTAAGAATTCAAAGGAATACTGAACAATGTTGACTACACAGTCTATTCTTAGATATATGTTTTAATTTTGTCTGAAATATTTCATCACTCTAGCAAATGTTATTCACAGAAAGTTGTTTGAAACCAAATTTTACCAACACCATATTAATAGAAATGGACTAGCTTAATTCACTTACCAGAAGAAATTCTTTTAAGTGATGATGTTTTCCTGACAGTCTGTTCAGCCCAAGCTTCTGAAATATTAATAACATCAGACTAGTTAAGAACCAGCACTTAAATATTTTACTCAACACTTGGACTTGACTGCACACTCCTAATCAACATACAGGCACAGATAGATCTAGAAATTTTGGAAAGGGGGGGGGGGGTGTAACCAAAATTAAGGAAAGATGGGGAACACAAAAAGGGTATCTGTGATCCCAAAGTGGTATTTTAATTTTTTTAATAAGATGTTTGCAAATTACCGACAAAAGGGGGGCCCTGGCCCCTCCCCTAAATCCCCCTGAAATAATTACAATAAATACTTGATATTTATAAATATATTTATCGGAAAAATACTCATCTGGTATTGATAGTTTTCAATTGACATCATAACTAGTATGCACATCTCAATTAACTTAACTAACAACTAAACTCCATCCATAAATGGTACAAAAAAATTACGAGTAAATAATAAAATTATTATATTGTTTTAGCTTTGAAAAATATAGCATTATCTAAAAACTAAAAATCAAAAATCTTGATACTGACTGTTTACATATGATAATCTTAATAGTTAAATGTTGCTGCTGACCTTTCAATATTGAATGGACTTTTCCTGGTTTGGCTACATCAACAGGGCTGTAACCTGTTCAAGAAAGTGATTGACAAATTAATTAACAACTCAAGTCAATTATATTATATCTACCCTTAATTTTGTATCTGATAAAAAATAAATACAAACTGTTCAAATATGTTAGCGAAATTATGTCTTGTAAGATTTTTAATCAGTCATGCAAATTAAAAACTTTATTTGTATTTATTGGCTTTGCCTAAATTTTCCTCTTATTCTTCTCTCATGCTTTTCAACCTCCTTTGTATTTGTATTATGAACAATCTGTACACACAAGCAGCCATTTTATAAGGCTTTAAAAACACAAGAATGGAAATGACTGTCTATATATAGCCTCTTATATAAACATATATCATTCATTATTTATCTAAATCAGATGCACGTTGTAAATGCCATATTTTATTATCATAATATTAGCAGTAACAATAATAATAATAATAAGTTACATATACTAATTGAATCACAACTTCATACCATGATCATCCACAAGTGTGACATCAGCTCCATGGTTCAGGAGGGTGGAGGAAGCCTGTTCATGTCCATGGGATGCCTACAACAATAGTTAGATCAACCCACATTATTTCAATGTCAATCAGAGTACATGTACAAGCTTAGGTTGTATAATTTTTACATAATGAAAAACACAAATTAAATGAATCCACTCACAGCCACATGAAGTGGTGTTCTGCCAACATCGCCTCTTGCATTGGGGTCTGCTCCACTCTCAATAAGAGCAAGCAGCACCTGACAGTTGTCATATCTGGATGCCCAATGGATGGGAGAGTTATTTGAGCTGTCCTGAGCATCTGAAGTTGAACCAAAATAAATTTGACACTTTAAAAGAATGTTTGATGGATTTTCAATCTGTGATTAAATGGCAAAACTTTAGGTTTTGAAGGCCTTATATTACCAACATCACAGGAACCCCTCTGCAGCAAGACATCTAAAATATGTTTGGCCTTTGATCCCTTGCAATGTGCAGCCATGTGTAGTGGACCACGCCCTCCTGTGTCACTCATGCAACAATCACTATTCAAGAATATGGGAGTGTATAAAAGTCAGTCAAGTGGGCTAAATGCATAATTATGTACAGGCAACCATAAGCATTTTGTCGTCTTTTTCTCATTCACTGATGCTAAATACAATTCCAAACACTAAAAGTGAATTATGTCTAGAGAACTTTAACTATCTCTTAAAGAGAGTTGATTGGAATAAAAAGCAAAATTATTTGCTCTGAAAAAACAGAATTAAGTAAGCACAAAAGTCACATACAGTAAAAGATTTAATTCTTACGCTTTGTGGTTGAGCAGTTCCATCACAACGGCAACTGGATTGTAACTTCTTCCCATCACTGCTTTCTCCACTGGACAGATATTAAGAACAAAAACCACCAGTTAATCATTGACCTTATAATAATTAAACATTTAAAAGTCAAGTATTTATAATTTAATACTCTCTTACTAGATATTAATACAGACAAATACTATCTGGAAGTTCACTATAATCCCAGTAGATCTGGAGTGTAAAGTCTTACTTTTCTCAAACATATTGACATCTCTGGTAACCAATAACAGGGGGGTCATTCCATCGGCATTCTTGCAGTTTACATCTACTTTGGTACTCTTAGAGCCCTATGCCAAGTACACAGATTGGTTAGAGTTTTTATATATAGACAATATACTAAAATGGGTAACTAACTGTATAAAAGAGGGTCAGTCTTCAATTTACAGTTAAATTTGTGAAATATGAATAGCTGCAACACTTAGTATGCTTGGATAAACTGTAAAACCATAAATTAAAGAAATATTTGCCATGATACAAGTGACAATATATACATATGTGAAACTTGCAATCTGGTTAACACTGGGTGCTAAGCAAAGTCAATATTATACTCGTGTAGGCTGACAAGTACCACAGGCCCATTTCAAGTTCTATACAATTATTTTTAATTTTATAATTGAATTCTCTGAACTCATGATTTTTTCTTACCAATACTTTTCTGACCAACTCCACATTTCCTTGCCAGGATGCCTGCAGTAAGTGCTTCGATGATGCTCCTGGGAAAAATAAAATAAAAAAGAAATAATTTGAAACAAAGAAACAGTTCCTAACACAGAGGTATAGGTATAACATGCAATTATAATATCTTAAAAAATCATGAAAAGACAAGAACTATTCAGCACTTTCTTCTGAAAGTCTTCTTCATCATCATCATCACTATCATCATAAAAACAGAACTATCATAAAAAACTTTTTCCTGTGCTACAAATGATACTGAAAATAGATTTTAATTAAATATGTTTACCTACTACATTACTAAATACACAATGTTTATTTGACCTAAAATATATTAACTGACAGTAACTGATTTGTAGTTATATTCCTTCTGAACCATATTGCCCATACCTTGTCTCAACGCTGACTCTGCAACAAATAACGAAAAAACATTATAAATAATATGTTTCAGAACTTTTTTGCCAGTCTCAAACACCTATTTTTTCTGGCCACAACAGCAAAAGAAAAGAGAAAGAAAGTTTTGCAGTCTAAGAAAGGGCAAGAGTTCATGTAAGTTAGTAGGCCTGTTATGATTTTTTTCTAATAATAATTTGCATTTAGTTTACTGACCCAGTGAAAATAGTTTTATTTTATCAGGGGCATTTTCACAAACTGATGATTATTCACACAATATTATCAAGACAATCAAATGAACTACTGATTTGCTGCACCACTTTCGAATTTCTTTGGCAAATGTTCCCCAGTTGATAGCTGTATAATCTTCAGTTATAAACTCATTCTTTGTTCATTGTTCTCACAGGGTTTGGGGGATCAAGAGACAGGAGTATACTAACCTAACAGAAGTGACTTCAAACTATCAGATGCCTTCTCTAGAACAGACTGTCCACTGTTGTTACACAGGGTGATGTCTGCCCCATAATTCAGTAGCAAGGATACCAACTGTAACACAAAAAAATATTTTACTGATACAAAAACTGAATATCTGAGATGTAGCCCTTCCAATTACCACCTAATCCCTACAATATATTTTCTCATCAACTAACTTGTTCCTCTACAATTTACCAATCCTCCAGTGTCTATTACCGTAATCCTTTCACTTCCAAAAGTGCCAAATGATGAATTATTAAATTCTCAATACTTGAATTGATGTATTTGTAATTAATGAGTTGGGAGAATTTGTTGTTTCATCCTAGAGTGTTTGGAGTGGATGACCAATTCCTTTAGTCTCACAACCAATCAACTTATTTTATACTGATACTGTAAGGAGAAGATATATGTTCATAAGCTTGGTGGCTGTGAAAGTACAGTTAAGCATCTCCTCTCAACCTTAAACAAGCTTGAAATTTCAGATGTAAAAACTGCAAACAATAATTATTGAGCCTATAGGGCGAGTGATTGATTGATTGATTGAACTGACCTATGCACAATTTTTTAAACTCTCATTTATATGAACAACTGATCTCCTGAAGGGGTCAATTTCATCACTTTATTCAAGCGATGTCTTTTCAACAAAACTGTTGATTAATTTAGTGATCAAATTAGCGGGCAGATAAGCTGATATTAAAACGTATCAGCTGATACTAAGACGTGTTATATCAGCGGATGCACGCCGTCACACGCGCCAAAAGCGAGGGGATTCCTTGTATCAGATCGGACTATCATTTCTACCAAAAGCGCAAAACAGCGAGACCGTTTATGATAAAAGCATCAAAGATCACTTTTACTGAATCTGAGGATGACGTGGACAAAATATAAACAACGATCAGTGAAACCAGCAGGAATGAAGTTGTTCGTTTTAATTACGCGCAATTACGCACCTTTTGGTTGTTGTTTTCTACAGCAAGCATCAATGCAGTTTTTCCCTCTTTCTTCTCTTTGAAATCCACATTAAGGGCCTAAGAACAGTGCAAGTCAGGTATTTCATTAGTCAAGTATTTATGTTACTTTCAATTTATTTCATGTGAAAGTCGTTTTTCAATGACAACAGCGTCTGATCTGATAATCTTGATAATGCCAACCATTTCCCACTTACCGTATGTCTTGATGCTCGTGCAAGGAAGTTCTGTGTCCTCTCATAATCTTCATTCTAGGAGCAACAAAATTTTTGTTAAACTGTTTAATAAATAAAGCGACTTGTAAACTTTAGAAATGCATTCAATCAACTTACTTTGACAGCATTCAGAAATAATTCATTCAGCTGATCCTGGCTTCCCCTGTTGGAGTTGAGATATGAACAGTCATCAGTTGATGGTTTGTGGCTTTGAGAAGTAAACTCTTATTGATAGATGCGTGCTAAGACATATAAGTCATGAGAGTCACAAACCTTCCGTCGTTAAAAAGTCGTCCTGTACAGTCGTGGTAATGTGACAGTAAATTTCTGTTACGGAATCCCCCACGGGAAGTTTTCAGGCCTGTAACGGAGTCTTTGGCCATTGTAGGATAATTTCATGAGTTTGAAGTCTTAGCACGACACGAACAAAGTGTTTCTGGCTCCATAATTACTGGATCAACGCAAATTTGTTGCCTAATTTTGCAAACAAAAATCATCTGTTCAGAGAATTCGTTCCAATATGGCGACTTTATTGTTTTTCATCGAGTCATTTGGTTTATACAACCATGGAAACAGCCAATCAGCTTCGTCCCTGGGGAAGCCGAGCCATTATCGTCATCCCGCGCGAAAAGACCCCAGTCGTGACATGACAGAATATGTCCCAAAAATTATTAGAAATCACTAATTTTTGCCTTTGAAATTTAGAAAATCGCGAATAACAATCAACGGCCAATGAATCATAGTAAGTTCATTTACTATAGGATGAATCACTGAATCAAAAAAGGTAAAACTCATAATATGAAAAATATCTGAAGAAGTGAAATAAATCCGAGGACTCTTTAAAAAACGTTCTTAATATTTGTTTGAACGATTTCAACATGTTTCAGTTGAAATTTTTAATTAAATACGTGACCCTCGAAATAGTCAAAGACAAAGGGCACTGTTTGTCGTTGGTAATAAATTATAATTTATTATAGCAATATATAATGGCCAACCAAACCGTTACAACTTACAATTACATTCTACAGATTTTATTGTTGGTTGTATCAAATAAAAGGGGTGCTGTAAATAAGCTTTGACTCACTGATCTTATATCTGCATGAGGAAAAATATAAGTGTTTCGAGTCCCAACGTTCTTGTATTTGAAAATTCCTGTACATTTTAATTTATACACACATTCACAACTTCAATCTCCATTATGATTTTAAACATGAATATTAACATTTACATTAATCGCATTATAAAGAAAGTGACTAATAAGAACTGTTTTACGCTTCTTACCAAAGAGGGAGAGGTTTCCTGGCGGTCCGTTGATGTTAGAAAACTAATGGCTCTATATATAATTATACTGTACAAGAAACGGTATACATACACTCAAATACACACATCTGTAAAAGTTTGATTATGTAGCAATAAAACAGTTCTGTGTAAGCAATCAAATAATACTCTTAAACCATTTGTCAGTTGTTTTTATTAATTTAAAAAGTGAGTCATAAGTATTATTTGCAATCACTTCATCTGCAATGAAAAAAAGGTTAGGGACGGACCATTTGGTTATTGATGGTTATTGAAGCACGAATCCCCCGAAAAATATCGAGCATGGCGCTGTAGCTTAAAAAAAAATCAAGCACGATGGAGCATGCCGGAAAAAAAAATCGAGCAAGCAAAAGGGTCTTTTGGAAAGTACACTTTTAAAAAACGGAGAACGTCTCGGTTTCAACA
>JANSTQ010018456.1:4290-16307 GCA_026167885.1 Bergia puertoricense | reverse complement strand
TAACGTCCACTCTATATTTTTCTTTTATATACGACTATAAAAGGCTAGATTTTTGAACGTGCGATCTGTAGCCGGATAACGTTCAAATCTGATTTATAATATTCACTTCATTTTGCGTGTACTTGTGTAGAACTGAACAAGCATATTTCAAAATCGAACCTGAAGGTCAGTACAAACATAGCCAGAACTAAAAATCCCAACACAAAAATTAAATCGTAAGAAAAAAGCTGTTTTGGTGCTTGCTAAACAATCAGGTAAGCACGGGGAATTTAGAGGAGGACGAATTATGATTTTTGTTCTTGCTCGTGTTTCAGCTTTCATAGTCGAAACTTGTAACTTTTGATTTGTGTTAGAGTGTTGATATTTCGAAAAAAGCGGTGGTCTGTTTCTCTCTCTCTCTCTACATGCTCTTCTAAGAAAAAAGTTTCTAAAACACGATCAAAAAACCGGTACGAACCACCTAAAAGGCCAAAATTTAAGTAAAAACAACTGCGCAGGCAACTCTTTACGCTTCTATCCTTCACTCTCATTAACTCTACATTACCTAAATTACCTGTCATTAACCATCATTCGTTAAGCTCCCAGGTCACAACGCGCGCTGGGCCATCCGGGAACTTTGTTTCTGACCATGTCTTGTCTCTCTTTCCATCGAACTCCAAAATGGTGGGTCCACGTGCCTGAATTGGTGGAATTGATAGCCTAGATCTTCGTTTGTTTTAGTTATCTCATATTTAGACTTCTCATATCTGTTCTGTAGGTTTACAAGCGTTTTGTGGAGATCGGCCGGGTGGCACTGATCAACTCAGGAGCCGACGAAGGCAAACTTTGTGTTATCGTAGACATTGTCGACCAGAACAGGGTAAGAAATGAACGATCAGGCAGATTTGGTCTCTGTTTAAAAGGTATATCGTGGTTTTGTTGGCGGTGTACCATATACTGAATTGCTATTACTTTGCTGATAATTATTTTGAAAACGAAGAAACATCCGATATTGATTTATAAGCGTTGGGTATTTCAGAAATAAATAAAGATTTGATACAGTCCTCAAACGACATTCGGATATTGGAGAGTATTTCATTTCATTTAGTTCATACAAGATAAGCCTTGCCTTTGGGTTCGTGATCCAATCAGAATAACTGTGTACCAGGCTCTAGACAGCAACAGAATGTCGTGCGCGAATTCGATGCAAACAACTGCACTAGCAAGACCACAACTATCCAGTATTCAAGGCGTCATTGGTGATCAATGTTTTTGAATACAACTCTCAGTCTGAAGATCGGCTTTTTAAAACTAATACTTTAAGGGGTGTAAAATGTAAGTGAAATGATACCAGCCGGTGATAATTGGATAAATGAGTTAAATTTTTACCTGCTTTTTATTTCGAAATTTTGGTTATTATATGTTGTGAGACTTTATACCTAATTATCTTAATTCCTGGCCTGACCAATAAATGAATCAACATTTTTAACTTCAGTTTCATATTAATCTTGTTAAAAACTCTCAACTTGTGAGTTTTGAGAAATTGTTGACACTGTCCAAGCTTTTAAGGCTCTTCAAAATCATTAAAATTAATAATTACATTATGGCATTTCGACAGTCGGCTCAAAAGTTGAAACATTTTTAGTTTTCACAAAATTGTCTTCAGCAGGACAAGGATTAATAAGTGATGGAAACAATGGTGACCAATCCATTTTGAAAATTATGATTCTCAATCAACATTCGTTGCTTAAGATAATTACAAGGATCAGTGTTCCCACAGTCCTTGAAAATCCTGGAGAGTCCTTGAATTTGAAGAAAACATTCCAGGTCTGGAATGGTCAAGGTCCTCGGAAACCCTTGAATTGCCTGATGCAGCATCCAGAAATCATTAAGATTTGTTTAAATCTTTGATTGAAAATTTACAAATGTGAAAGCCAGCAAGTTCTGACTGAAGACACAAAAGTTCGACCCCCAAAGCAATTTTGTGTCTTACAGGATTTGTGATTGGCTGAAGTTTTACCAATCTTTAGTCAGGTTAAGATCGGTTTTTGCAACATGTTTGATGTTTACAACAAAATAGGGAAAATGATCAAATTTAAATTGCCGCACAAGGTCCTTGAATTTGTTGGAAAAGGTCCTTGAAAGTCCTTGGAAAGACCTTGAATTTCATGCTCAGTTAGGAGCGAGAACCCTGAGGAATGGAAATAGCACTGGGTAATTGGTGTTAATGAACAAGTTTTGCTGGCCATAATTTTTTTAGTACACATTATATAAGACTATGCTACCTCGTGGGATTGAAACCAGATATGAATTTGGTAACATCACCATAGTTCCTGTTTTCCTTGAAATCGTGAAATTGAAACTCCATGCAGTCCACAGAGACAGGCAATAAATAACACCAACTTTTAATTTTTGTGATTTTTGAGCAACTGACATAACATGCATATTGTTCTTTGATTGAATGCGTATTTTTGTCGTCAAATATTTAGTTTTTCAGTAGTCTAGTTCATTGATTGGTCTGGTTAGACTAATGCAAGCCTGTAAAAACACTTTTTTTGAGTATCAATAGGGACTAATGTGGAAAATTTTAGAAACAATAACCTAGTGTATCTCAACTTGAAAATATCCTATTTTTAAATAAAATTTTTCTGTTTCCTATATATTAATTACTTAATGCAATGGAGTATTTATTTTTATTTTTTTCTCTGTTCCCAAACATCAGGCACTGGTTGATGGACCCTGCACTAGTGTATGTCGTCGTGCAATCAATTTTAAGCACCTTTCCCTCACCGACTTCAAGGTAAAGGTTGGGCCTTCTGCTAGAAGTGGCCCAGTGAAGAAAGCATTTGAGAATGCGAAGGTGCTAGAGAACTGGGAGAAGACATCATGGGCTAAAAAGTTGAGTGCACGCAAGAAGAGGGCAACACTCAGTGACTTTGATCGCTTCAAACTCAAGTGTCTGAAACAAAAGGTAAAATTTGTACTGGTTAACCCTTTTAGCCTAAAACATGCCTTATAATACGTTGCTAAATTGTCCTAAGCTGTGTCTACATGTATGTTTCCTTTTAATCAGATATACTGTAATTGCTGGACTATTGCCCGTGGGTTATCTGTTAATTTTGCCCTGCATTGCAGCTGGTGCAGGTAATCTACCAGTGTGGGTAATCTGTTGAATTCTAAAGTTGATATGTGTATTATGTGTACATTATTTCCCACAAAATGTTCTGCAACGATGTAATTTAACAGTAGTATTTTGTATGATATGAAGGTTTGGGTAATGTGCCAGTGTGGGTAATCTGTTGATGTTTATTTCTGTAATTGATAGAAATGCATGGGTGCAGGTAATAGTCCAGAAATTACAGTAGTTATTTTTAAGGCATTCCTGGAGGCTAAATGGGCTATAGTAGTAGTAGTAGTGTGATGGCTAATTGTCAACATTGCAGCTTGGTGATGCTGAATTATGAAGACACAGCTCATGAGGTCGAACCGAAAGCACATACAGGTGCATCTGGCAGCCGCTATACGGTCCATGCCTGACCTCGGAGCACAGCCTACAGCTGTATGTAGGTGACAGACCACAACACTGGGATTATCCTGCACTTTTCGAGAAGTGTGTGGGTTCTTTTAAGTCCCCTGATAGAATGTCAAGAGACTAGATCAACGGCTTTTTGAATTTCCGTATATAAGCCTATCCCCATATTTACAAGATCAAGCAAAAGAAATACTGAATTTAGGCTCAATTTACGGTTAAAAAAATTTTAGTAATAAATAAATGTGACACAGAAAAACAACAAATTAAGTCACAGTGGTCATTTCTTTTGCAATATTTGGTGGCTCCTAAAGGAGCCGTTTAAATAAAGCTTCTTAATTACACTCTTCATCCTTCCTCTCCCCAAATAGCTTGCCAAGTTCTTCTGCTGTCAACATATTGTCATAGGTTTTGATCCGTGTCAAATTTGACTTTTTGAGGTAAATTTTTAGTGTTAAAGAGTCGACTTATACACGGGAAAATACGGTAATTGTTTATCCTTTTACTCATGAAGTTTCAACATGAAATAAGTAGGTTAAGTGTGAGAATAAAGGAACTACTCGCCCTGTCCAAATTCTCTAAGATGAGGTGCCAAATTCTCCTAAACTGATTATAGAAATCCATAGAAATAGGTAATGAAAATTATTAGCAATGCATCATTTGGTACTTCAGTTCACGGAGTAACATGTAGTTTACATAAACACAGCTTGGACAAGAGTAGTCTAAGTTACTTTTCCATGTTTGCATGACACCGAGTTGTTATTGAGGTGTACAGAATTAATGAATCTTCATTTCTTTTCAGAAAAACCGAATCCTGAAAGCTGAAGTGAAAAAACTTAAGAAGCAACAGGAATAAAATGTAAACAAGACATTTTTGAAGCAGTCAATAAATTGTTGTTTGAGATTTTTGTGGCTAGTTGTGATTTGAAATGACTTGGTGGGAGATGCTGAATCCTGTAATAATTCAGGAATGAGTAATATTTAAATGCTGTTCCCAAGAATGTTTTAAAGGCTCTTTAAAATTCCATTTCTGCAAAAATTTCTTGAATATTTGCTCTGAGGAAGACTTACATTTTATCTTGTTTGACATACCATGTTAACATGACAAGCACCAGTTCTAAAATGAATAAAATTATCTGCGTTTGTTGTTAAGGAGAAGAGAGAAGTCTGGATATAACCTGTTGAGGTTTTATACCTTTTTAAACTGATTAAACTTGAAACTTCAAAAAATCTTGTGATTATTCTTAAATACTCCTGGAACTTCACATTTTGAGATCAGTGTAAACCCTGATAAAAAGACGACTTGATAACTGAACCCCTATGAACAATACAACTGCCAGTTTGCATTTGTTTGAATAACTTATTGTAAGGTAGCCCTATCAGTTTCACATTTTAAAACTGTTGTCAACAAAGGCTTTATTGTACCCAGAATGGTCTGGGGGGGGGGGGGGTGTCTCCCTGACGTGACCGATACTGGGGGCTGTGTTTAATTTTGGGTCTTCCAGAGGGGGGATTAACAGACGGGCAGCTTGTTACAAATTCTGTGACATTTTTTAAAACATGAAATAAATGAGGGTGAATTTTGTTTTTTTAGACAGCTGGCCTGAAAGTTTGGTTCAAAACTGGTTCAGGAAACCTGCATTATTTGGTCAGAAAATGTATACTAGGTGTTTCACAAAAATGCTGCTTCTTCCCACTGGCTGCAATAAATAATGCAAGAAAATGAATTACAATACATTAAAAACTATAAAATGTATTTGTTAAAAAATAAAATAGTAAAAACAAAGGTCATATAAAGGTATTAAAAAATTGGTAGTGCATTGCCTGCAGGAGTGGAAGGTTTGGTTTAGGTGTTTCATTACAGTACAAAACATTTTAAAAGTCTAGTTAAAGTATGAAGTCGATTCTCAAGTGGGAGTACAGTACACTAAAAACCAGTGTGTAAGAACCTCTTTTCTTCCGAATCAGCCTGCAGTGGGTTGTAGTTTATGATAGCCGGTGGAAGCCATTTATTTTAAACTTTAACCTGTAGGTACTCCATCCACAAGGTTCTTACACGTGCATTTTTACTGTAATTTGCACATGACTTGAAAGGTGGGTGTATGCTTAGTACGTGCAGAAATATGTGGGGGTGTTTTTCTGGCCTATGAACAGGAGAAATAACTGTTTGACTTGGCGGGGGATGGGAAGACTGGGTGATGTTGAGAGAACTTTTTTAACTGAAATACTGCAAGAATTTTGGTTTGTCAAGGTAAGGGGCTAAAGTCGAAACTTGGCTCAGGAAGAACTTTCCAAGCAAATTCGTTTGCAGTTTTTTTCAAAATCACTCACCCGTTCGCATAGAAGTTCTTTTAAAGCCAAAGTTGAATTAGAGGTATGTATTACTCAAGAGAGGGTTCACAATTTATATAAACGTTTTTGCAAGTATACAAACTGCTTTCTTTTTCGTTACTCCACAAGCGTACACTGAGAGGCTGATACTCCAACAAGTAACAAGAAAATGACACCCAGTCAGTGCAGTAAGCAGTGCGAAAATGAGGCTCCCCTATACTTTTTTCGTGTAGCGTAAATGGGGTTTTCTAATTTTTTTTTTGTGACGCGTGATTGAAAATTTATTTTTCCGTGATTCTTGCCTGCTTTTCCCCGTGAACATGAAACTTTTTTTAGAATTTCCCGTGATGCGTGAAAAGGCCAAATATTTTTGCGTGATTTTGTTCAAAGAAGGGGTATAGGGGACACTCCGGAATGGTACTGCAAGTATTTTCAGACTGATCGAGTGATGGAGACGAACTTGCAGTAATTTCATTAAACTTTAATGCCTGTATTTTATAAGACAAGTCTTAAATCAGTTTCCTCTATTTACTAACATCTGACCCCGAGACTGACCTTGGATTTTTGTTACTAGTTCATCAATTTTCATAAAATATATGAAAATATGTTCCGTTAATTCAGTATTCTAGTAAAGTGTTCTGGTTATGCGAGTTAATGCTGTGGTGCCCGAGGGACGAAGAAATAGTGTGAGATTTGCATTTGGCGAGTGCGATAGAGGCCATAATATGGACTCTCCCTCCTCCCCTACGGTTGAGGTAGACCGTTTCTTTCTATTGTTCCCGTTAATTCAGTATTGTACTACAACAGCAAATTTTTTAGTTCTGCGAAACAAAGGTTTTGGTGCCCGAGGGACCTAAAAAGCGTGTTAGATTCTGTATGGTGAATTTCAAAATTTAGGCCCTCAAATGAATCCTTTAACCCCTCTTAATTTTGTGCCCCGAGGGACCGTAAAAGCACTTTTCAAAAACTTGTCAATTTTAGCAATTTGGCAAGCCCGGCTAAGTGCTCTTAAAATGAGCTAAAAGGCGCATTAGAATTGCATTTGGTGAGTTTCGATTATAAGTCTATATATGTACGGCGCCAGATCCCTTGGAAAGCAGCCTAAGAATTCTTTAAATGAGTTCGAGATAAATCGTTTCTTTTGCTTTTTTACTGGCTGTGGGCCACGCGTCCGTGGGCCCCGGGACCTGAAACTAAAAGGCGTGCGTTTATAGAATTGCTTTTGGTGAGTATCAACTTTTGTCAATGCGCAGGTTTTGTCTTGTCCGCAGCTGTGCCTCGTTATTGAATTTCCATCTTATTAAGAAAGGCTGATCATGGCTAATGAATTTCATTTGTCAAAATTTAAAGGTGTAGCACTCACTTTTCAAATTTAGGCCCCGTTTATATGGAGAAAAGTTGTCCCGGGTAGAAGGGCCACCCACCTAAGACCCGAGCTACCCTGTGCGAGCCAACTTTTCCTACATTTCTTTACAAAACGCATCGAACCGTTTACATGAGAAACACAGACTTGGCTCGGCTAGAAGGGTGACCCGCCAAGCCGGGTCACTCGCTTTCGAAGATAGGGTCACCCTTCTACCCGGGACAACTTTTTCCCATGTCAACGTACACTTTGGCTCGCCTACCCGGGTCAACTCGGCCAAGTGTAGATATAGAGAGCACGCGCGAGCGTTGACGGCCTGCTGTTGACTCGGTTGAACGGGGCAACTTTTTTGTCATATAAACGCTCGCTAAAGTTGACTCGGCTGGGCGAGTGACCCTTCTTCCCGCGACAACTTTTCTCCATGTAAACGGGGCCTTACGCATTTTACACAACCTCGTTCCCAGGGCCTTCTGGGTATTTTTTCAAAATGGCGCTTGCTCGGTTACAGGTTGAGAAGGCAATCATTTCCAGTGTGGTCAGCAGTTGAGTGATCACGCCACAGTCATGCGCGTTTTGAGAACGAAAAACAAAATGGCGAACAAAATACAAAATACAATTATGAAGGTTTCGTACGCCGAATGAAATGTCTCCTTTCTGATTGTTTATTATTCCCTTAATAGATCAGAATTGACCTCATGGTGTCAACCTTCTTTGCGTACCAAGATCTGGAATGAAAAGGAATTCGATTGCAATCTAACGTCATTTATACGCACCAAAACGTGAATACCAACTAACCAAGTCACATATTTAATTTTGGTGTTTGTGAGGTTAGATCAAGATTTATGCCAGTTTTGAAGTTTTTGGACCTTTCCGTGATCTGAGAGTGGCGGTATTTTGTCATACAAGACTGTAACTGCACAGTCATGGCGTCATTGGGATTCGAGGGATCCTCCGACAGGCTGGAAGGCTCTACCGACACTGTTGGCGGGCTAATCAAAAAAGCTGGAAGCAAACACGTATTTAAAACTCCCACAGCAAGTGTTCTGGGGCTACAGAAACTCGCAGAGGAAAAAAGAAAGCGAAAAGAAGAACTAGAGAGGGATCAGATCAAAAAGTCTAAAACTATCACAGTGAAAAATGACTGGGAAGATGAAAGAGGCAAAGAGGATGATGATGATTACAAAGAACGCTTTAGTTCAGGAAGTAAGGCTCGGTCGTCAGGCAGCAAGAGCAGACATTATCGTTCACAACTGGTTGAGACACCGTCACATACAGGTGGAGTGAGTGAGGAGGCACGAGAAAAGCAACTTCGAAGGTTGGATCGGGAGAGAGAAGGCCGGAAGGGAGGCGTTTATGCTGAAAGTAGAAAAGGCAGAGACAAGGAATATGACAAAGGAGAAAGTTATAGAAACAAAAGAGACAAAGAATATGGAAGGTCTCGTGACAAGTATAGTGATAGAGACAGATACAGTGAGAGGAGACGAGAGAGGAGTAGCCGAGAGCCAAGATCCAGGAGAAATGAATGGGAGGAAAGTCCATCCAGGAGCAGTCGTAGAGGGCTTGGTGATGAGCCTTCCACTCCACAACATAGATCAAAAGGTATTTTTAATAGCAAAGTCCTGTTTGAATGGTTCCATCATTGTTCAACGTCATAGGCCTAACCAAGGCCATAAGAATACAAGTTGCTGGGTTGGCCTGTACCCCCTCGCCCCCAGTCATGTGAGTACAGGTTGCTGGGTTGGCCTGTATCCCCCGTCTTTTGACATGGATAAAACAAAATATCTTACTTTCAAAATCCATTTTTCCTTATCCAGTTCTTTAACTCCTTCCTCCTATCAAGAAGAAGAAACTGCCTCCCTCAGTTGATCAGTGCAATGTCATCCAACTCCATCCAACATTTTATATCTTTAGAATATTGCACTGGTTTTGATTGGTTAAGATTAATACATAGTCAGATCTATGAACAACAGCTGCATTTGCCCAAGCATGACAGCAAGATAATAGTATTTATTTCCAGAAACAAAATATAGATTAGTTTATAGCAGTGCACATGAAGGAAAACCTTATAGTCTCCGTCTTTTTGTGAGGATTTCAGTTACAACAGTTTATAATTATATTAAAAACATTGTTGACTGGTGTAAGTTATCTTCAGAACCAATCCATTCTCCCTCTCCTCCTCACTCCATCTCCTTGCCCCTCTCCTCCTCCCCTTACCCCTCCCTCACTATCCTCTCACTTTTGCCCCTCTCCTCCTCCCCTTACCCCTCTCCCACTCCCCCCTCACTTTTGCCCTTCTTCCTCATTCCTTACCCCTCTCCCTTTATTTAGCACCTTTTGTTAAACAGACTACATGTATAATGTAGGTTTTGTACCATAATAATACAAGCTCAGCCTGAGCCAAACTCTTCATATCCTTAAATCACTAATTGATTTAATTATTATCAGTAATGACATCTGTTATAATTTCTCCAAAAGATATTAGAACTCCATCACGAAGCTCCTGGGATGATGAGGAAATGACTCCATTAAGATCGAGAGCCTGGGATCTACCTTCACCAGCAAGATCTGTAACAGATGATATTCGAAGTGAGAGAAGGTCCGAAAAATAATACACATAAATTTATGACATGGTATAACAAAGATTCAAATTATTGAGGCTAACTCCTCAAAGTGGAACACTCCAACAAATTTATCACCCTCAACTGAAGAAGAGCTAGTCATTTGGAAAATGATATAATTTTTTGCAACAAGGTCTAAATAAATCTGGTTGTCATGGCAAAAGAAGAGATAAATTTAATGTGTTTTTCTGCTTTGGGCAAGGAGAATGTAGAATTATTTTAATGAGCAAAATTAGAGGAGATGTGTGAAAATATATTTCATGTAGCTTTCATTGCTCTGACTACAAACTGATCAAACCACATCTTCAGCTTACCTGTCAATGCAGAAAAATCTACTTGTCTATTTTTCAAAACTAGTCTTCCAATGTATGTATACAAACCTCATTTAGTGTTAATCTGTATAGTCTTTCATGCTTTCAACATAATTATGTTAAAATTAATATGATAGATGTTGATTTTTTCTTTATAATTTATAAATTCAGAGCACGTGCAGAAGATACTCCGGGGTTCACACCTACACACAAGTACAATGTGTGGGCTGATGATCGTCGAAAAACTGGGGCAACCCCAAGATTCTCCCGAGGAAAAAGTAAGTGCTCAAGTTTGCTTTTTGTCCATATGTATTCTATAACTTACTATTCAAAATTCAATTATGTTAACCCATATATATACTGTTTTTTGTCAATTATTCAACCTTAAGACATAATCACTGGCTGTGTCACACACTTCAACATTTTGACAACAGATGTGAAATAAGATTTTGGGTGCAACATTTTCAAAAAAAACATACTTTTACTAAATTGACTGGCATATTTATTTTCACCAACTTTCCTTGAACAAATTGAGTGGTTTCACGTGTGTGAAGCAGGCATAGAAGAATGGATATGATTTATACTGTTCACAGGGGGCAGAGAAGCTGTTGCTGCTGCTGACAATGATGAAGAGCAAGGCATGTCAGGAGAAGACCAAGAAGAGTGGGAAGAGGAGCAAAAGGCAAGTAGAATCTTTTTGTTATGGCACTTTCTTTTGTTGTGGGTGGCCTTGTTTCTCCGGCAAGTAAGACAGTGGGGACCAAGTGTTGGCAGATTAACATTTTCCTAGTTATAGATTTAAATAGTTTTTTTACTTGCTATCTAAATACTAAATCACCTTGTGCCACTCAGTTGTTTCTCTCATATTCTCCCAACTTTTCCATTGTGCATCCATAACTTAATAGATGCACATTTGACTACAGGGCTTGACATTAATGCCGGCCTGATGGCCCCAAGGCACTTTTTACCCCTTCAGGCCAGTACAGGCCAGTAACTTTTAAAAAGTGGTGTCCTGATGTGGCCAGCAGCTCTTTTAAAAAAATCATTGTGAATTTGTGTAAATGAGAAAATACTTACAATGGTCAGTTTTTTGATGAATGAGATATAAAAACTCAATGTGTGAGCATTTCAACAATTGTAACCCAGACAGCATAAACCTCTGACATCTGTAAAATCAACAAGGATGAGGCTGCACAGACCAGCATCATTTTTAACTTACCTTGAAATTTTTGCCATAGTCAAATTTTTCATGTTTTGACAGCACACTTTCTTGCTGGGCAGGAAGTTTTAAATTTTACTGTCCTGATGGGCCAGTGACCTAAAATGTTTAAATGTTGAACTCTGGACTATTTCTTAGAACTACAAGATGCTACATTGTAAATATTTATTTGCAGAGGATTGACCGTGCGTGGTATGACATGGACAGTGGTTATGATGAGACACACAATCCTTTTGCTGATGTCAGTGAGGAGTACACAAAGAAAAAAGAAGAAACTCTGAGTAAAAAGCAAGTAAAGAGAATATCGGCACAACAGAGGCAGATTAATAAGGTATGTTAAGTAATTTGGTGAGCAGGTAAGTAGTTATAATAATAATAATTAATAATAGTAATTATTATCATTATTATTGTTATTATTATAGCTTTTGTGCTAATTGCCCTTGCAGTCTGAGACTGAATTGCAAAAGAGGCAGATTAATGAGATGGTACCGAAAGCATGCAAAGGGGCTTTGAGCAGCCACTAGATAGTCCATGCATGAACTCAGAGCACAGCACCACAGCCAGTTGAAATTAGCTGGAAGTCAGTTTTGCAGAGGAAGGAAACCTTGTGAACCTGGAGAAAAACTCTCACAGTCAAATTGAGATCAACTAAATTCAGTCCACACAC
>JANSTQ010018234.1:0-16317 GCA_026167885.1 Bergia puertoricense | reverse complement strand
TTGTCAATAAATTCTGTTAAGGGACTTAGTCTAACACTTGCCAATAAATTCTGTTAAGGGACTTAGTCTAACACTTGTCAATAAATTCTGTTAAGGGACTTGGTCTAACACTTGCCAATAAATTCTGTTAAGGGACTTAGTCTAACACTTGTCTTTAAGTTTGATTAAATGGCAAGTCTTTTAATAAAATAGATTTGCAACAGTTAAACTAAGACACTAAATTTTAGTTACCCGAAACGAACAACATCCTTCTTCCAACAATTTCCCATCCACCACGACTTGCAATTGATAAGTGTCTTCGCCTGTTGGAGAAGGCCTTAAGAAGAAAAATCAAGCAAATTTTGAGCAATATTCTTTTAAGGGGATATCATATATGAAACAAAAAAAGCATCATTTTGTTATTTTATGTTGTTAAAGAGTCCTAAATTTCAAAGTTTTAATTTGTAATTGTGCTGAAAACATCTTAATAGCGGAAAATAGCTCACCTTTTTACGCAAATGAGATAATTTACATTTTCAAATTCTCAATTTTTTATTCCTTCCCAACACTAATCTCCATCCAACACTCATATCATAAACCCGTTTTAATCTTCCTCCAAATTAAGCCATCCGTAACTTATTTGCAACGTGTAAGACCGAATTGCGCTTGAATTATTCGAAGCACAAGTTAAAAAAAACAAATAAAATAAATTATGGTGCTTATATAGCGCCTTATCACTGTAACGTTTCCAAGCGCTTTACAATTGTATGTTTGGCACAATTGGCTGCCATTTACAGTATTGATGCAGTCCACAACATCGGGATTACCCTACTCTTTTCGAGAAGTGCGTTGGTTCTTTTGAGCTCCCCCCCCCCCCCCAGATTGAAAGTCGACAGAGTAGACCATTGACTTAAGGTTCCTGTCCACGGACGGTAAAGTTACTTTGTATCGATTTCTTTTGGCGATTAATAATAATTTAAAGATTGAATTTTCATTCCCTTCAAATTACAGCTGTGATCTGTTTACTAACAAGTTCGGTTATGGCTTCCCCAGCTTGCCTCACCTGGTCTCACAAACAATCAGTTTGTCCGTGCAGTCCGTAATGCTGACGTCACACTCCAGTGTGTGATACTCAGACTTGAGGTATACTTTGTTACCCTTGGTATCGTCAAGGCTGAACTGGTCACCCGAGAAACCTACAAATGCGATTCAGTAAGTCAGGAATTAGTTGAGTGGATAATTAAATGACAATACCATGTAGCGCATTTATAGGAGCAGGCGTAGCTCAGTTGGTTAGTGCGCGGCCTTTGGAGCTAAAGGTCCCCTGTTCGATTCTCGTTGACAACAAAGTCTGCTTCGACTTTCCTCTGATCTGTTTAGCCTTAGCTTTAAATAAACGTAAAACGGAGCACTGACATAGGGAGGGGAGGGGGGGGGGTAAAGTGCGCGCACCGAGGGCCACAGGTTTATCAGTTGTATTACTGTCACGTGTTACCCTCGTTAAATAAAGTTGCTCTACCTTTACCTTTACAATAAGAAACTAGCAGTTGTTTAGAAGTCGAGTAAGTTGGTATTAGAGAGATTTAGCATCGCGTTTACGGCAAACGGCAAACGTATAAGTGTTTACATTTCCCGTTCAAAATAAATATTAAGTATACGAGAATAGTGCAAAACAATTCTCATCTTTGTGGCAAACACGGAACTACTTACCTTCACTTTGAAAAAGCAAACGGTAAACGGTAGATGAGGGAAAATCATGGTCACGTGGTCACGTGGTCACCTCTGCCATTTGCCGTTTGCCATAAACGCGATGCTTATATAATCTCTCCATTATTTAGGAACGTCATTCAGGCGGACATGGCAGAAGGAACTTATTTTAAGGGTGATTTATTTCTTACCTTCAGGAATTACTTGTAACAATTTAACTGTTTCCCGAAAAGTCTTAAATAGTATGAAATCCGCACATTTGCATGGACTCTGTCTTGAAAAAGATCATGTACCAGATGATTGGTTCTTGCGTGCTAGGAACGCCTGACTGAATTGATCATATGGCACCATCGCATAAAACCACGCGCGCACAAAATGGTCTCAAAATGGCCGCCATTATAAATTTCAGTCGTTGGTTTTAAAACAGTTCTAAGTACTATCAAAACTTTCAAGAAAAAAAAAACAGTTAACAAGCCTAAGTTCTAAGTACCTACAAAACCTATTATGTTTAAATTCATTTATCAGCTAAAGTTTTAGATGGGCTAAAAAGCAACTTCTTTGTTGAACGTAATTGCCAGAACATGACTCAGTTTAATATTTCATTTTACGAAATTTGTTTCTCCAGCAAAACGAGGAACAACAGTGATCGTTACTCATCTCGCAGCGTGTTCTGGGATGGTGCCTTTTGGGCAGACCTAAAAGCGCGCGCTGGTTGGCTAACTAAGCACGTGATAAATGTCCGATCACCTGGTAGCTTTTGTCAAGGGAAACTGGAATATACGGGCACACCAGGAAAACTTCTTAACAATTTGTGACTTTACTTCACTCCGAGTCTCGAACTGTTATTTATTTGTTCTTAACTTTGGGCAAATTTGAGCCTTAGTGTTTGTAGACTGCCATACACAAGCCAATTTGGTCATACATAACACTGGTGACAACCGAAAACTCTTTATTAATCTCCTTCTATTTTGAGCCTCCCTCTTCATTAAGCCTCCCTTTAGGTAACCATGTTCGTAAAAAATTTCCCCCACTTCCTTAAGCCCTCCCCCACCCCTCCCTCCTCCATAGAAAAAGTATGTATGAGTTTGAGGTACACAAAACAGTGTTTACAGTGAATTAGACTTGTGAAATTGTGTCACTACTAATTAAATGAGAAGTACACTATTTTTGCTATTGAAAGTTGAGTTTTCAAGCGTTTAGGTTTGTTTATTGGTATAAGTCACTGTTTTGACCTTGTCGGGATCCTCTCTACTAAGCTATGCACCCTCTCTTATAAGCTCCCACCTTCACAATGGCCCGAAAAGAAATAAGCAGCGCTAGGGGGGGCTTAATAGAGGGCTCACGGTACTTTGGTTTAAGTCTTGCAAATCACTCAAGTGATGAACTATTGGTCGAAGACATCTCTGCCAAAAATTTGTCTGGGACGACACAGCAGAAAAACAGCAAACATGCTGATGCGTATTAATGGTTCAGATCCATCAAAGTTTCGAAAATCTTTTTATTTTACTACCATGCCTTAAACATGTGACAGAACATGTACAAAAATCAAATAGCACAGAAGAGCTGGGAGAATTAGTAGACTGCAGAGCAGGCGCTCCAGTTTATCTTTTAGTGCGCTGGGAATATCGAGCATTCAAGACGTGCTGCGAACGCGACTTGACCGCGCTAGTTGTAGTTATGGGAGAATGGGACGAGGAGAATGAGCTCTTTCCGCAAGTGTCTTGTTCTCGCGGGCTTCACCCGCTCGCTAGACTTTTTATTACGCTAGATTCCCGACGCACAAAACAGCCAAAATAGCGCCTGCTATGCAGGCTAGGAGAATTAGAGGAAATTGTTAGTTTTTCTGCTGATCAAAAGGTCACTTTTAGAAGGTAGAAGGCCCTACTATCTCAAAACCGCTATTGTTCCAGTTCTTCTGACTTTTGAGAGTCATCGTTAACCAAAATGAAGCTTGTCTACTAAATAATTTGTAACTCAACGAACCATAGGCTTCCTTAATACGAAAATTGAATAAAAAGGAGAAGAATATTTCGGCTCTGTTGTCGGGGACTGCCACACACGGGCCGACAAACTTCGACAGGAGGACATCCGAAAAGCAAAATGTTTGATTTGGTTCGACAAAATTTGATTGGAAAACCCCCTGTACGAGCTAGGGCGACTATATCCCTACAATTTTTAAGTTGCACATTTGTCTTTTACAAACCATCAAGAAAGTCAATATCTTTTTATCACTGACTCCAAAGACTGAGTCCCTATCAAACTACCGAAACTCGTAATGACAAATATGGATTACAACAAATTAGTAATTTTCAGATCCCAAGTTCCCAATGCAAAATACGTTTCTAATCTGCATTCAAATGACTAGCTTTTCAGATCATACATGTAACTGGACAACGTTTACCGCAAAACAACTATTTTTAAAGAAAGACAAACCATTTGGAAAAAGTTTTTCCAATGACATCCGTTTTCTTATTCTTAATTTTCATTTCAGTCCACCAAAAATGCCAAATCTATTGACGACTTTTTTTGTAGTTCCACTCCCAGAAAAGCCGACTTTGATCGGAGTTCTTGACAGGTAAAAGCTTATATTTTGAACCAGTATAATAAAAGTTTGGAACAACCCTGTTCGGGACTATCGTTCAAAAAGACATTTAGGGCAAATATGGACCCATGATCACGAGGGGATTAGCCGCCCTTGGCATGCGTCTACCTACACAAAATTGGCTCGTTTTTCTCATAGAAAAATGCGTACAGAGCGGTAGAGTTCATATGAAATGATGGTCTGTGTGGCAAAACTAATGTGTCCGTTGTGTGTATTAAACTAGGTGTGCCTTTCTCATTTAAGTTCGCATTGGAAAAATACCGGCTCAGCAGTTTTCCAGGAACTGCAGTGTTGCAACGCTGTGAGAGAGATGTCCGCAGTGAGGGTTCGACGGCATGAATAACTGCGCTGCTCAATATAAATTTTATTTCTGCAAAAGTGAAACGCACAGGCTCATTCACTATTGAAGTACTTGACATATTTCATTAGTTTTTATGGTTGTCTTACATTTTTAAAGACATTTGCGTGCAAACTAATAATATAATTATTATACAAATACTGATATGCAAGTCGGCTAGTGCAATTTTCTGCACTTGGGTCGCTATAGAAAATATTATAAAAGTTGCGAAATTATTTTGTAAATAAGAAATTACCATTTGCGAAGCTAGAAAGAGTCTGGAACAAAAACAAACTCAAAGCATAAAAAAGTTGGTCAGTGCAAGTCAAATTTTATAATGTTCTTTTAAGTCAAATTTTATAAATGTTCTTAAAAGGTTGTTCATTCCAAAGACTAGAAAAAAAAGAAAAAGTTATATAACTGAAGTTCGACTGAATGCCCCAAACACCTGTAATGGGAGCTCAAAATGAACATTTTTGCATATGGGTTGTGTAGATGGAATATAGTACATTGATAAACGAAAAGCCTAAGTATTTGCCTTCAAGGCAGTGTTGAGTTATTTATTTAGAGAAGCATGAGAATTTTCACATGCACAATTCGTCAAGGTCAGTGGGAACCTGTGTCCTTAACACTATAGGCATGACAACTCGTCAAGGTACAATAAGGCCCCCCAACGTGTTTTGTAAAAATTTATATTTGGAATGGAGAGTTGTTTACTGCAAAGCTTACCAGTTCCATAAATGGCTAATCTTGTTCCTCCCTCGATGCCGCCATATCTTGGCTGGATTCTTGTCACTTTGCCCTCTGTATCAAACATACAAGATGGTTATTTATAAGCGAAGTTATTACAAAGTTATACTTGGCCGAAGACAACCTGGTTAAGTATTTGAATTAGCGCCAACAAATTATAAGTTTCAAAAAAGAAGGTTTGATAGAAATGACAGTAATACATGGCAAAATGCGACTAGTGTAATCCCAATTACCAAACAATCATTTTTTTAAACTCGTTGAAGTGTACGTATAAGTATTTTCAATATTTTTAAATATTAAACACGCTAAATTAAAGAACAATTGATATGTTTGCTTAACTACTAAGTTATGTAGTAATTTGAACAAGGCAATGCATTTCTGATGACTCCTTACTGCGACAAACAACAGGTGAAAAGAATCTTTATTGACTAGCAACAAAACTAACACAAAACAGCTTTATTTTTATTTGTCTTAAGATAAACCATATGTTATTTGCCGGTCTCAAATAGATTAAAAACTCGATTTTGTTTAGAAGTATGATGAAAGACTCTCACAATGCACAGCAAGATTCTAAATATATAAAACAAAAGTGTTCGAACAAGGGGTGATATATTGGCTTAACATGAATTGCCCCACGACTCTCACGTGAGGCACGTTAATTACAAAACATTTGTCTTTTTAAAACTACTTCAAGGGCCCCATGGAGTTTATTCTTAGCGGACGGATGTTCTAGAGAAGTAATTAAAAATCTCGACTCGACGGACCCGTAGTTTAAGTTTGTTAAAACCAAACCAACCGACTGTGAGTCTTTGTGGTATTTCAATACCAAAAAATCCCGCTTCCACTTGCTTACAAAAGAAAAATCGACAGTATAAATAAACTTTATTTGTGAATATAAAGCAGGTGTGAAATTACTGACTATCAATTTAGAGAACTGTAAAAAAAATCTGTTTTGTTTTATCGTATTTTCGGTCTCTGCACATTCCAGTACATAAAACTTATGTGAGCAAAAACAGAAGCATTTGGGCCTAACTCTAAACCAGCTTCTTGATCGCACAATCAAGTTTGCTCTCTTGATATGTTTTAAAGTGAATATCATCAGTCCTTGGGCTCTCGTTTACATTGGTTTGTATGGATAATCAAACAAAATTTAATTTACACTAAATTTGCTGTATTAAAAGTGTACTTTACTTTGAAAACTTTAAAAGTTTAAAGTTTGAAGTTTAAAATTATTTTAAGAATTAACAAAGAATTCTGTGATGGTCGAGAAAGATTCAACGATATCGATATCGATACTGGGCGCGTTATTCTGACTGGCCAAAATTCTCCTTAGTGTATTTTGATATGGCTAACAGTTTCATAGCAACTCGGGCTCTAGAACAACCACGAAAAAAATAACATTGGAAAATAAAACCCTGAAAAGCTTTGCGTGAGTTATTTTTATCTTGTGTTTAAACCGCTGCGGAAAATGTAAACTAACATTAGCTACAAATTAATTAGAGAGCTCGAACTAAGCTCCATCTTGCTCTTTGCGTTATTATTTAGTATTATTTACCTTGAAAAAGGATTTAAGTTTGTTGTACTTGCATAAAGTGCATTCAGATATTCACTTAACGAGCTTAAGGACCTTAAGAGCTGTTTGTTCTGTACCAGGTGATTACGTAACTTAAACCGCCGACAGGTTACGAAAACTAGGAAAAAGGTTCCGACATGTTGGATAGAAATGTGTTGTCAACCGCCATTTAGTTTTGAATAACCACAAAATGAGTTAACTATCCTTTAATCACAGAATTTTTGCAACATAAGTGAATGTGATTGACCTTCATTCGTAGTCAAGTCACGAACTCCTGTCGACTTCCAAGTTAGTTTACTTTTATATGAAGTTTGTTGAAACACACAGAATTCCGCAAACTGATTTTAAAAAACAGATCAAAACAATTTTGAAAAATTATTTCTCTTCAATTATAACTAAAAATGAGTTTGGAATACAAAAACAGCGACTCGTTTGTTTACCGGCTTAAATCCATTATCATCTTGGAAAAGGCAACTTTGTTATTTGCATGACGAGTTTTACTTTTAATGAAGCAGACAATACACAATAATTTTGCGGGTGTAAGCAAAAGGTCTAATTACCCAAACTTGAATGGCTTTGCCAGAAGCCCACAGACTAGACCATAGTGTCCCCCAAAAAGTCGGATCCGTTATGTAAAATAAAGAAAATAAGAATAAGATGCGAAAACTTTTGAAATCTGAATAAATGCTGGAATAAATGAGAAAATCAACCGATTACAGAGTAACAGAGTTGTTTCATGCTTGAAAAACTAATTAGATATGTGCTTATTGGTTCCGATCTCTTCACCGACGGTATAAATTATGAATATTTTAAAACCTCGATCAGCTTTCGATATATGCGCCGTGTTCAGAAAGTAATTGACAATTCAAAAGTCTTGCTTGCAAATAGCATTTGAAGCAGATCATGGTATAATTTACCCAAATATTATCCAAAATTACCAAGTTTTCAAAACTAACAAATTTAAACATCAAGGTTTATCATGTAGTCTGAAGATCGCTGCTTTGAAGTCAATGTACATCGCAAGGTTTTAAAATGCGAACAGGTTATCAATTATTAAACTACAAATGCTCCATATCTCTACCCAACAACTGTACTTAAGTTTACTTACCAGATGAACTTGTGCAGCAAACACCTAAGAAATAGAGGACGATAAAAGCAATAAGTTACTCAGCTCGACCAGGCTTTGCAAAATCTTACACACCACGATAAGAAGTTTTCAAAATTATCAACAATTTTAAAACTGCGAGAGCAGTTCATAAAAGTTTGAATTCTGAATATGAAATATAAACCTAGGTTCTGTGCTTTATCTAGAAACAACGAGTGAAATTTGATGTCTCTGGTAAAACTCGATCACGCCAGTTAAATTTGAAACAGAAACTTACCAAGTAGCAGCAGCACAAGAGCTTTGACAATCAAATGCATCTTCTTTTCTTGCAGTCTAACACATACTTGAAAATCGCAGCAACGTAAAGAAAGTTTCACAAAAATGATCGCTTTAGCTCACTCCGTTCAAAATGAAGTGAACTGTTAAGTGAGCTTTCTTGACTCAACAGTTCAATAAAACACATACTCATAATAAACAATGAATATAGTCATTAGGTATTGCTTTCTAATAGCATTGTTTGCAACTCAGCGATAACAATGGGTGCTGTTCCTATCTATGCAGGGATCTTTGCTGCGTATTTATTCATGTATCTCTGTTCTGGTTCACTTGCACCTTCGGCATTCCACATTAAAAGTTGCATTAAAGGTCGCTAAAGAATAATGAAAACTGACTGAGCATCGTGTGCTGGAAACTGGTCACCCACTTTGGACGAAAGTTTACTAAACCTTTTATTTTATAATTATACGGAGTTCCACTGACGTCACTGGGTATACAAACAAGCGGCTGTGAAGCAGCATAAAGCCGCCGGGGCCGGTTTGTTGTTCGTGTGTTTCTCACGAATGCGGTTACCAAGGTAAATACGGGACAGAGACGGATACGATTGTCCATGATTTGAAGGCCAAAATTGCGTATCACCGTTTCCTGTGTTTACTTTTTTCTTATTTGTGGTCCATACTTTTTTATCAAAATTTTAAAAATCTTTTATGTTCAAACTTACATGCATACAATAGGGAAGTTAATCTCTCGATGCTTACAAGATCTCGCGCACTCCTTTAACAGAGTTTTGTCTTGTCTTAACTGTTATTCCTACTGGAACATCTAATATGAATGCAATTACACAAAACAAAATACTACACCAAAAATAAGGTAATACTGGTTTTGTGAACTGTATCTGAAAACTGCAAATTACAACCGTTAACCCCGAATTATTATGAGCTGTGAGATCAGCATCAAAGCTTATTTTCATTTGATATTATGTAAAAATTCAACAGTTCAAAGTATTTTTAAAATGTTTGAAGACACCTGCAGACAGAACATATAACTTGCATCGTGCTTCAACAGTGCTTTGAATATTTCTGTTGTCTGGCAGAGTTCACCTCAACTATTTATGCATCTCGAGGTTTTAATTCACAAGGGAGCATGCTCGCAGAATCACCCAGTTGAACTTTATTCTGGCGCTTTTCAATTTAAGTCTATAGTTAAATATGGTCTCCAAACACACAAACACTTACATTGGTTATATTTGTTTTTAAGCATAGTACTTATTTGGTTGGTCACACAAGCCAAAGTTTACTATAGTTTGACAATAAATACCTGCTGCTTTACTATGTGAAAAAGGCGCTCAAAGTGTGACACGCTTTTTAAGGTGTACTAAAGTACGTATACTGGGTTTGCCTGGTTCCGGCGAAAGTGATGCTTAACTTGCATTTGAAAGTGCATTTCAAACTCTAGAATTATTTGAAAAGCTATGGATCAATTGTTCTCGACGAAAATCGAAGTTTACACTTCAGCTTGGTTGATACCCCCTCCTCAAGTTTTCAGTTTGTTGGTCTCTTTTTATTGTTTGCGCGACTTCATACGTCATTTCCGGTCTTGATCAGTTAATAAAGATAACTTGCTGTAAACCTAAAGAACCCCTTCGGGACTTTCTTTTTTTATCTAAAATGTTATCTAAAATGTTCAGATTTCTTTCGATTCGCAAGTTATTTGGGCTTGCAAAGTAGGGACGGGAGGCCAGGGGGAGGGGACGGATAGAACAACAAGATAATCATGTTTGTAGAACCTCTTTTCAGAATAGGGCAACATGGCTTAAGCCTGATTGAAAGAAATAATAGAGCTAGTCCCTCTCTTCTAATTATCTTAAATAAAGAAGAATTATGGCCGTCATTTTCTTTGTGTCTGCCCCATCCATAAGAAAGCCCGGATTTCATAATAGCACACAACTAATAATAAAAATAAATTAGTTAATGGTTTGCTGACTTGGCCAATCAATGTAAATTTATACCGTTGTTCAATAACTGACTGATTCTCAAGAATGGAAAGCTGGCTTGCCGAGTACTTCACTATCAGGCAGCAAGCTGAAAAATGACTACTTTACACGTTGTGCCTATGTTTTTTGTGTTTAACTGTGCTTCTAAAGTTATCAATAGGTTGAAACTAGCAACCAAATATGGAGCGAGCCTTGAAGTCTGCTTGTTCTCAGCCGAATCGACCAGTCCGGTGATTTTATCATAGGTTCCCAACCTATCTGACTTCACTTCTACGCCTTTAACGTAGATAAATGTAAAAGTGTTTTCTTGACTTTCTTCCAAAAGCAATTAACAATGTTTTACTTTCACTGGGTTCGATAAATGGCACTTAAATACTGAATGTTTACAACGTGGCTGTGTGGCTTGATAATTGGTCCCTTGAGGAAAGTTGTTTTGGTCTTTATAGCTAAATCATAGACCGCGTAACGATAAGTTGATGTTTTAAAGCTTATCGGTAGTATAGGAACTTAGTTTCAGGCTGCTTTCCATATGTCGGGTCTACATGTAGTCAGAAATCTAGTCAGCCAGTGAGAACCAGTTCTGGTCATTTTAGATGAAACGCACGCGCGTGTCGTTTTCCCGCCAAAAATCACCAAATCTGCTAAACCCGGCCTGATTAACAGGACCAGCTGTAATGTTCCATTTGAGACTGGATAAGTTAGGCTAGCTTGGTTCGACAATGGAAGCACTCCTATCCGCACCCACTCTACGCAAAAGTGCCATGGTTTGCTCATTTGTTCATATGCTTTTCGGAGTTGTATTTATTCTTTGTTCATTCTATAGTGCCACTTATAATATCAAAACATGCTTTACACTTGATATTGGCTCAACTCTGAATGAGTGACTATTCTTATGGATATACTTTATCGTCAGATAGAAGTGAAAGGATAGTTGCGGAAGAATAAGTTCTGGAATCTTTAATTACTGTACAAGATTTCAAAATTATGTTGAGGACTAAAGAGGGCTAAAGTAACAAGGAATAGAAGAAGAAAAGGTAGTGGTCGTAACTTTCAACTAAAGTATATATTTGTTTGTCAAATATTTTGTTTTTGTTTGTTGCCAGTTAGTGAATCGGCTGGTTGGTTGGTTGATTCTTTTGGTTAATTGTTCTGTGGTTGGTTGGGTGGGTGGTTGGTGGTCAGGAAGACCGTTGACATTTTCTTAGTTCACTGGTTGTACTGATATATACAGATAAACGGAATAAACCCAGAAGTAGTCTGTGCAGGTAACAGGTAACTATGCAGGTAGATATATACATATACACATACACATATATATTCATAAACATATACATATACCTGTACAGATGCATAAACACATACAGATAAACAAACATATAAATGTACATATACGTAATTAGAATATTAAAAATTGTAATTGTAAAATGTAAAAGGTATTAAAAACCATTAAAACTATTAAAAAGTCGGTTTAACTAGAGTTTCACGCTCGAAAAGATCTTCCAACATATGGCCACACATGCAATTATACATATATATATATATTCATATTCACATTCATATACATGCATTAGCATATACATATACGCACAGTCCCATTGGTATACGTAAACGTAAGCTTACAAGGACACTCGTTCTTTGGCACACACCACCACTACCGCTAGCCACCACCACCACCACCACCACTAGCCATCACCACCATCACCACCACACACACACACACACACACACACACAAACGCACTGAAATCGTTTGATGCAATGGTAATGTCTTAATTAAAGAAGTCTCGGGATGGTCTTAAACGGGATCATAAAAATCACGAAAAACACTCAATGATTAAATTTTTAACACGACTGCCGTAAATGCGTAATCTTGGATTGGGGAGCAAATTTGAATTAGCAACTGTAAAGTGATTTGACGCAGCTCTCCTTTTCCAATTCATAGCTAGAGCTTGCCGCTTTCAAAGAACCAAGTTCAGTGGTCTGATTGTGGAGACAGTAGAGTGTAATAAAACGCACTTCGTTTTCTCTTTCTTCCAATTACATGTGTTAAGATCTCCCTCGCTTAACATTTCATAAAAGTACTAAAATGTACGATTTTGATTTAAGAAACAACTCAGCATGGAGTGTGGGAGTGCGTGTGTTGCTTACCATGTTTTGTGCTGAATCCCTGAACAGCCAACGCAATAAAAACCTTGAACCAAATCGCGCGACTTCGTTTGAACACTGCAAGTTGTTTTGCATAATTTGGCCATGCCATTTTAGTATGAAGTTCTTGTAAGCCGCAGCACTGAAAAGGCGTTAAACATTTTCTAATACATTGGTGCTTCGGCGCCAAAAACCTAAAGATATTGATCTACTGATCTAGCTCGCAATGAGAAGCGGTCATTCAGTTTGTTTACTTTGCTGTATAGTATATGGAGAACCAACCATTAGCGGAGTTGTTGTCAGTAAGAAACAAACATAAGTTAATTAAACATAACGATCTCCAATCTTTTTTGTCTATTCCGATCAATTAACGTTCTTTGCCGATGTTTTAATAAATAATGAGGTAATAAATGTTCTTTGTTTCATGCTTTAATTATGAAGCTACGAGGAATTACAAATGAAAGTTATAATCTATTATTAAAGATGTATTCTTTAATAGCAGGAATAAAATTAAGCCGGTGACTGGATGCTGAAAACACATATGACGACCAGCAATAATACAGCAGTGACAAAACGAAAATCAAATGGTCGCCATCTTGACCTCGATTTTGTGATACTTAGCCGGGCTACTATTGGTATACAATCAAACATGGTTGATCTGAGCGAAAGAAACCTCATCGCAGTGTTTCCGCGATAGCCCTAATTGACAAATCCGAAGAGAGGCTTCAACTCGCAACCTCAGAGGTAGAAGAGAAGGGGGGAAGAGTAGGACTCACTGCTAATTCTAAGAAGACCAAGGTCATGTCCATTTCAAGGGATCAGCTCGACATCAACATTACCTTGAGTAACTACGAAACCCTAGAGAACGTGGATGAATTTGTTTACCTAGGCAGCACAGTTACGCATGACGGTGATCTTATCCCAGAGCTTAACAACCGCCTTGGAAAAGCAGAAGATGCTTTCAACAAGATCCAACCCATTATGAGGCACAGGGCCATTAAGTTGCAAATGAAGATGCGAATATATCAGGCAGTTGTGATCGGTACGTTGCTGTATGGTGCTGAAGCCTAGAATACCACAGTACAAGAAGAGAAGCGCCTGGATGCATTTAACACCCGATGCCTCAGAAGAGTTCTTGGAATATCATGGACCGAACATGTCACAAACCAAGAAATCTATGACCGCACTGATCAACTTCCGTTATCCAAGATTATCCAATATTCTAGGAAGAAAGCGATTAACGTGGTTTTGCCATGTTATTCGAATGTCACCAACACGTCTGCTGCCCGCCGCCTCCTTTTTGGGAGCCATTAGGATAACGACGGCCAGGCAGGCAGCGAATGAGATGGAGAGACTCGGTGTCTCGAGACCTGACGTTGTCAGCTGTTTCATTTGAGGAGGCAGTGAACGCTGCACAAGACAGGAAAGAGTGGCGGAAATTTGTGGCGGCGCTATGTGGGTTTAGCTCACGACAGCATTAGCGGAGAAACAGACAGAGAGAGAAAGAGAGAGAGAGACAGAGAGACAGAGAGAGAGAGAGAGAGAGAGAGAGAGAGAGAGAGAGAGAGAGAGAGAGAGAGAGAGAGAGAGAGAGACAGAGAGACAGAGAGAGACAGAGACAGAGACAGAGACAGAGAGAGAGAGAGAGAGAGTCGAGTTGAGTTGATTCTTGCTTTATTAGCATGACCATGTTTTGTTACAGGTATTGCTAAAGCATAAAACACAAACGTTTATGACTACAAACAGAAACTGGAAAGTGCCTCAGAGTGAGACCAGGACCAATCGATCAAAACAAAGGTCTGATTTATTAAGATAGTCATATTCCATTTTATTTGATATTCATTGCTTCATAATTGTATAGTTTTGAAATATATTTAGGAAGTCATATTAAAATTATTAGCTAACTAAATTATACAATGTTTGAAAGGCGATCAGTCATCATGATAATATAATGTGTTAAAAACGTTGTATCTGATCTGATTTAAAATTTTGGTTATATATGGATAAAAATAATCTTAAGCAGAATTTTCGGTTGCAACTGCAGTCTTCTTCTGAGTAAAATATGCAGTTCTGAGCGTGAGTTTGTCATTTAATAAAATCATTATTCCCCCTGGGGTTTCGTCAAGGTTTTGCAAACAGAAGGGAATGGCTTCCGTTCATTCACTGCATTCTTGTCTTTTGTAAAGTGCCACGATTCCAGGAAAATTCTTTTGTGTCAATTGTTAATTTTCTTTTCTAAGATCTGGACATAGTTGACGCAAATGTCATGGTCCGTGGTTTCGGCGCGATCTTCAATTGCCGATTCTCCATTATTACGTGTGCCTGGTTTGTGTTCGCTACCACGCGAGTTCCATGATCTTTTTGTTTCTCCAACGTAAGTGAAATCGCAACACCGGCACTTAACTTTGTAAACAATTCCCTTCGTTTGGATCTCATTTGGGCGGTCTTTGGGTTTCTTAAAATGGTGCGCGAGTGTTTTAACAGGCTGAAACGCGGTCTTTATATTAGCTCTGCCGAGTATATTTCGAACTCGCTCGGAGATGTCCTTCACGTATGGTAGAGTAGTAAAGGCTTTCGAACACGTATCTGCATTTTGTGTTTGAACTGCAGTTGATGGCTTGGGGTACAATATTTCTCAATAAAGTCGTCGGGGTAACCATTGATTTTCAAATCACTAAGTACCTGCTGTCGCTCGAGATCTTTCTCGGTGTCATGTGACGGGATGTTGTCCGCCCGGTCCATAAGGCACTTAACTACCGTCCGCTTGCTTCCCCAGGGGAAACAATGATTTTATTAAATGACAAACTCACGCTCAGAACTGCACATTTTACTCTGAAGAAGGCTGCAGTTGCAACCGAAAATTCAGCTTAAGATTATTTTTATCTATATATAACCAAAATTTTAAATCAGATCAGATACAACTTTTTAAAAAAATTATATTAACTTATACTATGTAAAATCCTTCGTTTTGTATGTTGATAATTTTGATTACAAATATTAGTTAAATAAAGGATATGTAATGATCTCCTTATTGTCTTGATAGAATTCCAGATTAAAACAAACATAAAAACAATACAAAAAATGGCAAAAGAAACTAGAAAAGAGATCTGAAGCTGGTTTCACGTCACCACACACGGCGTCAGTTAATCTGTCAGTTCTCATTTCCAGTACGAAGAGACATTTTTAATTGCATTTTTAGTCACGGTGTTATCCTTTTAACCTTTTACGCTAATAACTATTTTACAATTTCCATCAACTAAATATACTTTCAGAACAATTCTACGTTAATAATTTTTTATGAATTTTTAAAATATTATTGTAACTATTGTAATTGATTCTCAAAGCCCCACTCGAACAAATCAATAAAGTATTGTATTGTATTGTATTGTATTGTATTGCACTGCACTGCACTGCACTGCATTGTATTGTATCGTATCGTATCGTATCGTAATGTATTGTATTGCATTGTGGTTAGGTGTGTTGCAATGCATTGTATTGTATTGTATATATTGTATGGTATGGTACCGTATCATATTGTATTGTATCGTATCGTATCATATTGTATTGTATTGTATCGTATCGTATCGTATCGTATCGTATCGTATTGTTTTCATACAAAATACATGACTGAAAGCAAACTTCTTACCAAAAACGTTCTTAAGCACCTAGTGTTTCTTTACCAATCTGTTAGAAAGCACGCAAATTTAAATGTCTGCAGCCCCGCAAAAGCCCTACGGTTCAGGCCATTCGGCCACAAGGTTGATTTTTGGTAAGTTCAGAGCCGTTTAAAACAACTGGAGATTACTCTCAGGAGGCAGGAAACGCTAATTTTGAAAGGGAGAATACCCCCC
>JANSTQ010018012.1:5992-16322 GCA_026167885.1 Bergia puertoricense | reverse complement strand
CTCGAATGGTCATCTAAATCTGAAACGAGGCCACAGCCTGGACAGCACGTGCTCTCATTTGGCGCCAAATTTGCTCATTCAGACACTGCTAATCCTGTCGCCATATCTGACACTGAGTTGACAGCATCTCCGAAAAGGCACAAGTTATCTCGAAGAAACGCAGGAAATCGCCCTTCGTGGGAGTTAAATTTTCAAAATTTCCCGGGGAAGCATTCCCCGGACCCCCCTAGAAATATCACACGCCCAGCAATTCTTCAACCTTGGCACCTCTGTTGCTGTATTATTAAAGTGGTAGTAATGTTACATATGTTCTGACTGACATTTTGAATGTATGTAAAATACACCAACTTGCAGATCAGTGGCCAGCTGCAGAGTGTGTTGAAGGCCATGCGACTGTTCGATTACAACAGAGATGGTCACATACAAAGACATGAGCTACGGAGGGTGCTGGAGAACTTCTGCTTTAAATTATCTGATGTTCAGTTTGACAGGTGAGCGCAGTTCCAGCCCAGGCCAAGTTTATGGGTAGAAATTAAGCTTTAAATTGGTTTAAAAATAGGTTATCGTGGAACAGCTTTACCAAGGTTTAGTCATGTTTCTGTGTTGTGTTACAGATCTGAAGACAACCAGGTTTTCGTTAGGACTTTACATTTGAGTTGTCGATTCTCTTTATATGTTGTTGTGTAACAGCATAGCCATTGCAAAGGATAAGTCACAACAGGGTACTGTGTGACAGCTTAACGCATGACTAGCTACCTTAGATATTATGTTACAGCTTTGCCGAGAAACAGTCTTTTAATATGTTGTGTGACAGCATTACTTCCCTTACCCAGTAACAGTTGCTCGTGTGTGAAGTTTGCGTGATAGCTGTATCTGCGAAGTAGTTACTTTCAGAAAAAGTTGTGTGACATATAATTCTATGAAGTTCTCACGAATCAATCACGTGCTGGTGCTGTTGGGGCATGCAGGTTGTGGTGCAAGTATGACATGGTTCGTAATGGCAGCACCCTGGAGTACATGGATTTCCTGAAGAGGCTTGGAGTTGATGCGAAGGGGAAAGACAGACGAGGTCCTGCCGCAAAAATTGGCAAAGGTAACGAATTTTCACAGTTAAATGTACAACAACCATCGAACAACGAAGAAAGATGATCATTGGAGGTTCTGGTCAACTGCCCTCTTCCCTCTCACCTGAAAAACCCCTTCCTTAATCTGACTAATCTACCACTGAGGGAAAATACAATTATCTTTACATATACCAGCTAAAAAGCTAAGTTTTTGTCAAGTGTAATGTGAAACGTCTCATACATAATGCAATGCTTCTAACTGTTGCAAACAACAGCACCTTATCCACTGAGATGGAACTTGATATAAAACTTGTAATGCGTGATATCGAGAAAAAGAAGAGACTTCGACAGCAAATTTGAGAATTTTCGCAAGGAATTTTAATGTGTGAATTTGCGTTATTATGCAAATATATCAGAGTGTTTTTGAAAAGTTTAGCATTTTTTTGTGTAAGTTTATTATGTGTTTTAGCAACTTTATCCATGTAATTAAATTCTGAAAAGCCTCAATGGGAGAATTGAACTTACATGTTCAGAGTTTAAAGACAGCGACGTTTGGTCGCCACTCCTTAGAAAAATAAAAGTATTTTCGCAGCAACCTCGTGGAATAGATTATCAGACGAACAGATAACTGCTGTCAACAATTTGGGGATTTTATCTGTTGATTTATTGTTTTAATGAGTGAATTTGTGGAATCTTTTAATTTATATTTATTTTTAGTCGCTTACTATTTGTTACTTTTTATGTCGGAGCTATTGGCACTGTACTTCCGGTAACAAGAAAGTCTATTTTATATTATGTTTTACGCTAGTTTATTTGGTTTTTGTGGTCACCCCAAGAATCAACACTACTTAATCGCTAAACCTTTGCATCTTGCTGTCATAAAATAAAATACAATTACTGTGAAGATGAACGTTTTATTTTAAAATGATGAAGCTGAAAGAATTATCTGACTTCAGTTTTTCTTACCCAGCTACACATCTGTTCTTTCTGATTTTTGAAAATAAAGTAGTTTGTGATGCACTAAATTATTTAAAGTTTTCTTTTTGTTGTACTCAACAAGGTATCCAGGTGGTGTCTGATATTCGTTACATTTTAGATGGTTTATTGTTGCCAATAGAAACGAAACTGTTATATACTTGAACTAAACACACGATAACGGCAGAATTTCCCACACTTTATACGGCATTGAGAAGGCAGGCTGCTTGCAACTATGGCGCTAAGTCTAGCATCAAATGTTCCTTATCAACTCGGAAATCATCGAAGAGGCTTGCGCCCAGAACATATTGTCGACAACAACTGTAATAACTTTACATTCTATGCCGTACCAAAGCGCTTACAACTTACGAGAACTAGCAACAAAAATCAACGATTTTCCAGAATGAATGTGCCCAGAGTAAGAACACCAAAACTCCACAGTTCCGGTCTGGTTACGATTCTGTCTGATCATTTTCAAGATGATGAGACGATCAGTATTACATCGTACTCATTACAAGGGGAAAAGATGAACATCAGGTGGCGTTGTCTCAAACAGCCGAATATTGTTGTTAGGAAACTTCCATCGGTTGTTTTCAGTCGCCAGACATCCGCAAGTAGGTACAAATATAGTAATGAATTACCGTGTGCTTGAAGACAAAAAGTGCTGACATTTTTAGATTCAGCCTGTGAAAACAACGAACTTGTATTTATAGTTCATGTGCTCAAAATTTAATCTGATAGTCACTGGAACCACAAAATAATTTGATAATGTTAAATTAGTGTAAAAGATATAGTCATACAGTGTATACATGATTTGAATGTATATACATTTAAACAAAATCAGAGAATAGATATTTGAAAATTGTTTCATCACGATAAAAGCGCCAGTCTTCTTAACAAGAAGATCGTCAGTTAACTCTATTTTATGTCTTCAATATAACAAACATACAAAAAGTTTAGTGTTTTGGTTTAGGGTGTAAATTTCACTGTTATTTTTGAAATATATACTACCAAACTATGGTTATAAAATTCCAAGAAGAAAAACGACTGACCGTTTTGAAACTGTGGTGACTGATACAAGTTTTAATTCAACGTAATTTGAAATTAATTTGAAGTTAAGCCACTTAAGTTGCTCCTTAATTTTAAATCTAGAATTTAGGGCCTTAAAGAGATATACGCTTTTTTATTAGAACAAACTTTATAAGAACACCCAGGCTGATATTTGCCCCAAAATAAGGAACAAGCTAGGAATAAGCTCATGCTCAAGTTATTGATATCAGTATTTTATTGAATGAAAGTCAAAAATGAAATTGAAAACATCATGATTACGTTCCAACCCAAACTAAATTTTTCTTTTAAACGGTATTAACGTCAACTTCAACACATCAGTGAATCAAGATTTTAACACATACATGTAGCGCTTGAGCAAACAATAAGCGACATATATTTCCTACGTTACTGCATTGTTTTCTACATCTAATCCAGTGTGTGAAATAATCTGGAAATAGGAACAGTTGGAGGCTGAAATTGCCTAAAAATTAAGAACAATTCAGCCTCGGCCAAAATTTACTGGTTATTATAAAAAAGCGTGTAAGAATACAAGAAAGATAACTTTGAACACTCAAGAGAACTGTACATTTTTCTCTTACATTCACCTGAGTATATAAAAGATAACTTTGAACACTCCAGAGAACTGTACATTCTCCTTTTACATTCATCTGAGTCCAGGCGGAATTATATAAAAGCTGTCACTTTCTACGAAATACGGATTTGTTTGTAATTTGTTTTTAATTAGCTTTTTTTAGTTTAACGCTATTATGAAACCATTGCTTAATGTGACTCTTGAAGTGAAACGACGTGGTAACAACGGCTTATTTTTTTTGTTTCACAAAATTGTAATGGAACTTCAAAATATCTTAAGTTTTTCTCTCCTAGCTCATAAGATGCAGAATTCAGAATTCTTAAAACGCCGCTTCTTTCGAACAGAATGTGAAAACGTTCTTCTTTTGTCTACTTTCTTTTACTTGGAATAGTTACGGCCATGTTTATAACACGTCAGGCAATTTTTTTCTTGGGGCAACTTGCTATGCAGCGCTTACGACAGCAGATCTTTGCGAATTGCAGTAGACATGTTGCAATTTTGGTCACAACGTTGCGTAAATTAAAAGATCATTCTTTTTTCCAGAAACTTTCTAAGTTTTTTCCAAGCACAGTTTCATAGTCTGGTATAAAGCACACGAGTCTTGTGTAGGGGGCTGTTCATTCAGGTATATAACCAGCCGCAAACTTGCTTTTTGAGGATAGCTGGAACAGAAGGTCGTTTAGATTTGGGGAATAGCCTTCGAAAGTATACAAACACATTCTGATTCACAATACAGTAATTAAACATCTCCGAAATGAAAAAAAAATTAAGAACACTTTGAAAGCATTCGAGGCTAAAATCTTCAAAACAGTAAAAAACCGTTCCGACTGAGACCAAAAAATACACGTTTTTATTTTAAAAAAGTAGTGTATCTCGGTTTATGGTATTTTCAAGGCCTCAAAATGTCTTTAACTTAACAGATTTGCTGCTTTTGGTCTACTAAGTTTTTAAATACCTCCGTAAATTTACTATGCTTTTAATTTGGACCAATTCTACATGCCAAAATTTGCTCTATTGCAATTCGTCTGCCGTTTAATGCACATTACTGCAGTCCAGGACCTAAGTTGAACTGATTTCTTTCAGCGAGTGCTGCAGCTGAAGAGAGCCAGAGAGTGAAGCTGGCAGCGGTAAACAGCAGACGACCTTCTACCCAGGCCAGTGACAACAGCACTCAACCGCCAGCAACACTAAGGGACCTGGAACACAAACTGAGACGAAAGGTGGGTGGGGCACGAATCTGGGGTACGAATCAACTTTTCTAAGGCGTGGATTTGAATACTTGGTATATTTTACTTTGTTTAGCAAACAGAGTTGCAGCTGACATTTTCCATAACTGCTTGCAACAAGATGAGATTAAAGTCGGAAATACCATCTGTCTCTTTCGTCATTAGCGTCAACTTCGAAGACTCCAAGCTTGCTAAAATCTCAGTGGATACTGAAAATGATCTCGGTTTTGTTTGAACACTTGACAGTTGGTTTCTCAAACCTTTTGCAAACCAACTCATTTGCGGTCTACCAATTTGATGGGGAAACCTCGTCGTTGAGAAACGGTATACACCAAACACTTCTCTCATGCACTGAAGAGAAGTAAAAAGAGTGGAAAAAACTTCCGAGTGAGTCTAAAGTGAAATCTAGTTTGCTTTAAAAAGGCTGAACGTTTTGAGTAGTCGAAAAGAAACTCACTATAAAACTTGTTCTGATATAAAAGCATTCTTGCAAAGTCTCTATCAAATATAGCAACCCTTCATTATCCATTATAAAAACCCTGGTGTTGTTTGTTTATTTGATTTCCAAATGTTTTTCAGATGGTGGATAATTTTGGGAATATCAATCGAGCTTTCGTGGCGTTTGACCGGCGAGGCAACGGATTTGTGACCCTGGATGAACTCAAGAGAGTATTATTCCACTTCGCCTTCCCCATGTCAGATTATCTGTTCGAACAACTCATGGATAGGTATGTAACTCCAGGAAGAACCAAACTGGAAGGCCGCTCAGTAAGACCAAATTATAAGGAAATGTTTTAGTTGAGATCATTGGAAGTTTAACAAAGTTATTCGAGACAAGGGTGTTTTTTTACATAGACATTTGCATGAACGTAGACATCTTAGACTACTGGGCCCAGTTGTTCGAAAGGTGGTTAACTTTAACCCTGGGTTAGGCCAAATTTCAAAGAGCAATTTCTTCACCAAGGCCACTAAGGCTGAATATATTTCCAGTTCTTGTAAAATACTATTCAGACTTTCCTTAGAAACCCAATTGCTAAACCTAAAATAGCAGCTCAAATCAGTCTGTAAGGTAGTAAACACAAACATGGGTTAAATATTTAACCCTGGGTTAGCGCTGATCGGCTTTCGAACAACTGAGCCCTGGCATGAATATATTGCCAGAGTCATGTACTTTTCCAAGATAGATAAATTTAATGTCACTCAACGGTTTTAAATACATGTTTATTATCAATCTTAGTGATAACATCTAGTACGTTGTTTTTCAACATATATGTTCTTCGATGTATCTCGGTTTTACTTTTAAATGGAAATGCAATTCATCTTCGATAATTTAAGACATAGTCCCTCTCTGATGCCTGAGTATGTCTTCCTTTTTCGAAATGAAGTCCGGCGGATAAGAAGAAAGTTGATGCTCTACTTTCGTGTCTTCTCTTAATCTTTTTTCTATACGTTTCCCTTAATGTTTGTGATAAGGACAACGATTAGCTGAAAATGCGGATGCTGAACGAACTTAAGACGAGACACTTGACGTTCATGCTGAACCATTCTGTGTACCAGTCTCTTGCAGTTACGATAACAATTCCGTAATCTCTCGGTAGGTGTGGGATCCGTGCTAACCACAAGATCGCCTATGAACAGTTCCTGGACAAGTTTCAAGAGCCCCGAGCTGCTGGCAATGGACAGACGATTCCCATTAGACCAAATCACAGGTGTCTGACTCGTTTTGTTAAGTTGTGTAGTTTCAAAGAACATTTGTACAGTAATTATCAAGAATTGAAATTTGCGCAGATACAAAGGAAAGAGCAAATTAGTGACGTATAAAGTCGCAAACTCGAGTTGTTGAAAACCAGCATTTTAGAAGAAAGGAAAGAAAAAGAAAGGAAAATGAAAGCGGAAAGAAAAGTGCGTAAAATGTAAAAGGTAAGACACAGAAGCTAGGGTTAAATTGAACAACAAAAAAGGGAAAAGAAAGACGGTGGAGAAAAAGAAAAGAAAGCAGAATTGAGGGACAAATAGTACAACAAAAGAAAATCTAAAGCAATAATGAAGGCTATTTGTGAAACCAACGCCGTTTTATTTGTGATATATTGTGCTGCTCGCCACGCAGTTTATTGAGCTCGCGGCAACTTTCCTCTTAATGTAGTCACAAGAACTTGTATATTGAAGTGTTTAAGAGTCACTCACACGGATATTTCTGATGTTGTCCTACAGGGTCAATCCCATTCGTGAAGCGGAAGAACTACCATCGACTGAGGACATCTGGAAACAACTTCGTACTAAGATCCAGGATAGTTTCACCACAGTCAAACAAGCTTTCCTTGTGTTTGACGATGTAAGTTTATTTAATCCAAACATCTAGTCCATTATTCAGTTACTTAAAAAGTTAAGGTAGCAAAAGAACACAAGATCGAAGCCGTTAACTAGTCACAAATGGCATGTGGATATTTCATAGTGTAGTTACCTATCAGCGTTAATTATGTTTTCAACTACTATTATTTTTAGAGATTTTCATCTTGAAAACAAAAACAAACAAAAAGATCAAGAACAATGTGTAACACAAAACTAAAAATTACAATAATTTTACATTACGACATTCACAGATTAACTAACAACAGAAGAGTCTGCCAGTGGCCTTGCAAACAGCCCTAGATACATCATTATCTTTTAAATTACACTCTTTGTATCTTTTTTATCATTCATTTGCAAATAGAAATTGGAGTTTGTCCACTTTGCTTTCTTTCAGAATAAAGATGGCCGAGTAACGAAGCGCGACTTTAGACGAGTGCTAGAAAGTTTCTGTTTTCGAATGAGCGAGCCACAGTTTCAAGAGCTGATGGCGCGTATTGATCCTCACAACAAGGGTTATATTTCGTACCTGGAGTTCTTGGATAAATTTGAAGCACGGGAGACAAGAGTAAGTGAGAACAAATGCCTTTAGATCTCTGTTTGCTTAACTGTTTCTTATCAAGTTTAAAAGGAGCATCAATTTACTCTCCCGCAAGTGTCGGACAACCACACAGCAAACATGCAAAATATATTCTTTTAATATTACTTTGCTATGATTGTAGTCTGATGCTTTTTGCCGTGTCAAAATGAGATTGTCTGTCTATTTATGTATCTGTCCGTCGGTCTTCTGTTGCGTGATCATTTTTCGTTTTCGCATGATCACTGAAGTCACAAAGAAATGCTCTTCAATAGATAATAAACGCTAGTAAGTTACAGTTAGTTTTTCAAATTAGCTGAGTGACTTAAGGCAATTTCCATTTACTGGACCGAGAAAAGTGGTTCTTTTGCATTGTAAATGTAAGGCAAGGTCTCGTGTGTGCGTTTTTCCCCCGCCATATTCCTGTGACGGGAAAACTGAGGGGTTGTTCTTCATAAATACGGTCACTCTGGTTGGAACTACTTCTTTCTGAGAAGGCGTCGCAAGTCTGAGGATGATAGTTTAGAAAACTGTTGAAGCGTGCGCTTACAGTGATGATGTATAGGCCAAAATATGTTTTTATTCAATTGTATTCGGCCAATCAGAATACTTAGTTGTTTAACTTTTCCTGGCTGGCTGATAGTTATAAATAAAGAAATACATTAATTATTGGCGGGGTACGAATTTAATGAAATGCTGTCCAAAATTAGCTTTTTCATTTTTCAATCGTTAGAAAAACCTTGACGTTCAAGTAATTTCTAAATTGCATGTTAGCAGTTATTAAAATCTGCTCTCTTTGTCGTCCCCATAGGATGCCCATCCCTGATAACTTCTTCTCAATGGGTCCCCCACCCAATAGGATGCCCATTGATTAGCTTCTGCTGTCTGTCTTTCCCTTAGGAAGCCCATCCATGGCTCAATGGAGACAACACAGTGAAAAGCATCTCACCTCCTGCCGTAGTTGCGTGGTCGACCGTAAGTTGGTCTTTGAAAAACAAAAAAAAAAGTTGTTCTTTGATACATAGTTGATATCTAAACGGACATTGAAAATCAAAACCTTTAGTAGTAGGAAGTGTCCGTTTGTCATTGAGTAAAAATCTTTGCTCATTTAGAATTTTACGGGTAACTAACCCTTCAAACACTTAAATCGTGCAAGACTTCAGCTTGAAGAAGTTCTAAAACTTTGATTTTTGAAGTATTTTATATCAGTTCTATCTACTTTAATTTGTTCTGCTGATAATCTGTTCATCGATTTAACAGGGCGCATGATTGAACACTAATCCAGAGTTATATGATACTGTCTTTTGACTTGAATATGATGTATGATTTTGTTAAACGGTTTTCTTTACTGATTCAGGTTGAAGACATATTACGCTCCAAGATCACAGAGAACTGGAAGTCCATCGCTTCTGCTTACATGAAAGTTGACGAGAATCGAGATGGCAGTGTCTCTAAAGATGAGCTGAGAAAGCTGTTGGAAAAATACTGCTTGCCTTTATCAGATGACCATTTTGAAATGTAAGTTACTTTTGTTTTTTATAAAATGTAAATCGGAAAACAAGCTACAACAGTAAAGGTAAGCACCAATTGGCTCAGAACAAGGTACCTAGTTTGTAAAATGCAAATCGGTAAACGCTTGGTTGTCCAACGAGTTCCCATATGTTCCACGCAATAAAAGGTATTGATAAGTCGTTTATTGTTTATAATACAGACAGATGGATGCTTAGATAGATGTTTCGAAAAACGTTTCGTTTAATATTTTAAACACTTACCTAAATGTAAGCATTTTTAGTTCATCAGCTCTGCAAGTTTCACTTGTGGGTGTTTTCAAATTGCACACGAAACAACGTTTCTGCAGATACTTATTTTAGAAGCTGCATATCCGAAGCTACCCAGACTTATTACTGCTTGTTTGTTTTAGCTACAGTAGAACTTTGTCATTCATTACCAATACTTCATCGAATACTGTGTGGTTGTTTCACTGTAAGATTTCACTGTAACATTGCCCCTTTGATCTGGCAGAAAGTTACCCAAAGAGGTTTTTTATTCTCTACTCTGATACAGCTATTTTTTCTCGTTTCATTTTAATGTACAGGTTGTGGAGCCGTTGTGATACGAACGCTGATGAAACAATTGACTTCGAGGAGTTCCTTAATAAATTGGTAATGCTCTTTGGCAGTATTTATTCACTTCCTTAAAGCAGTATATTGACAACTGTGACAATTTAATACAATCAAAAATTCTAGTTTGTCTAAAACTAATACAATTTAATACAATCAAAAATTCTAGTTTGTCACGAATGTCTAACAACAACCAAGACTAATTGTTCAATAAGATTTAAAATGAAGTTCTGGAACATTGAGTTATATCAGGGACGGCGGAACCAGGGGTGCTGCGGGCGCTCCAGCACCCTTGGCTTTTCACAATTTTGCTACAGCAAACTTATTTCTTACAAAATGTTCTTTGTCACTTCGTTCAGCACCCCTAGCTCAGATTCGGC
>JANSTQ010017901.1:0-16328 GCA_026167885.1 Bergia puertoricense | reverse complement strand
GCGTTGCTATGGCAATTTTGTAATTTCACATGTGAAATTACAAATTACCGCTGAAATTTCGCGTCAAAATTAAGGAGGAATTTGTCACCCATGGTATTAAATATAATACAATACCATATCATGCCATACAATACTAAACACAACACTACCTTCCAAACAATACCATACAACAAAAATTATTTAAATACAATGCTATGTCATGTCATTAAGATTTTAATACAATATATAATACATGAATATGAACTTGATATCAAAGCAAAATCTAGTTACACAAAGAAATTAAAAATCAATTGAAATTATAGTCCATCCATCTCTCCATTCCCACTCAACCTGTCATTTCCACAGCCAATGACCCTTTGATTGCTTTCCACACAATTTTCCACACAACCTTTCCCACTTGCCCAGCCTATTCCGCTGCCACCCAAAAAATTTTAACAACTGAAATATTTTACGTAAATATAAGTGGTTTGTTACAAGACTACGTGTTACTTACTGCAGAAGTTACAAGTCTTTTTGCATCCCAACTTCACTGTGATGAAACTGCAGCTGCCCTTGTAGATTTGGCATTTTGCAGTGCCCCAGCTATCCTTGCAAACTACCAAATAAGTTAAGAACAAAAAGTTACGCTTCAGTGGCAGGAAATGAGAGATTCCCGAAAACAAAATTGCATGAGCGAAAAATTTTGTAGAAAATTTGAACAACACAATCTTTATTTAAAAGAAATAATACATTTGCTGCCACAAATTGCTAGAAAAAATTACAAGGAAATCGTTCTTTCAACCCAGCCACAAGATCAAATGGTTCGTCCGTTTAAGAACTTTGCGCTGTGAGACGGAGTTATCTGCGACTGTACTGTTGACCGCTACATAAGGGACTTCAAGCAGCTGGTACGGCTACGGCTACGGCTACGGCTCAGACAACGTCTGCAGTAAACCAACTTTCTGTTTTTCTCTTTTCTTTCGTTCACCATCCATTTCTTTATATTTTTGTTCTAATGAAGGAGTGCGAATCAAACGAACGGCAGGTCCTGGTTGTAAAGCCGAACTAATAACAGGAATATTTGCATATCAACGTTCACGTTCTCTAGAAAACACCAAGTCACGTTGTAACTTTGAACTCGACGGTGGCCAGGTGGTCAGCTTGGTGCATGTTCACATGCAGTGGATTGTCTTTCGTAATTAAGCTTTTTGTTTCACGCGTTCCTCGTGGACTAACCGTAGTGGTTTCTTAAACTCCCATATTAAGAAAACTACGTACGAATGACAAATACCATCATTAAACCAAGTCCGTTAAAGAACTCAAGATTTTTAAGCATAGATAAAAGAAATAGGGATTGACGTGGGTTCCGGCTTCCCTGTTCCATTTGCCGCCCTTGTTTTTGTGATGTTTTGACCCAAACTACATAGTGATGTGGACTTTCTATTTTTACTGCCTGACGTCATTCTTTCTTTTTCTCTACCGAACGTTTTCTCAACTAACAGTAACTTTACATGTATAAGGAAAAATTTTGATAATATTTAAAAATCTATAAAAATTTAAAACAGAGCTAAAAAAATCTTTTAAGAATATGATAATAATATTTTTATATGCGCCTATCCTATGTTAAATAGTACTGATGATAGGTTTTTTCATCTCTATCATCCCCAATTTCACTTCCTAAACTTTACATCAGTAATAAAAAGCTAAAAAAGGCAGTGCTAGGCGGATGAGAGAACGTAACTTTCTATACCCCATGGACAGGACACTAATACATTGCAGGTTAGAGAGCAGATGAGTTGATTGAAGCAAGTCGAGTGTGGTTTCTGGGTTGGAACTCCCGACCTTATTTGTCAAACTAGCAAACTACCGAATTACTACACCACCGACTGAAGAAGGCCATCCAATACAATACTGATTACATTATTTGCTCACCTGGAGCCGGTTTTGTTGGTGGTGGCGGTGGGTCTGGGCCACTCCCTGTAGGGAAGATGAATCGTATAAAATTATGAGTTGGAACGGGGATCAGAAGAAGAACAAGAAGAAGAAGTAGAAGAACAAGAACAAGAAGAAGAAAGAAGAAAAACAGAACAAGAAAATATTTATAAAGCACCAAGACCGATTGATTTTTTAACATTTAAACGTAAAAAAACATATAACAAAAAGTTAGCGACAAGTTTTATGAGTCCAAGAAATCTTCATATAAAAATACTGGTAAGATCTAGAAACAAGCAATATGTATGTGCATACACGCACACACTCTGCTCTTAAAGTCACACACACAACACTGACAAATACGCATTACAGTACTCAAGGATTAAACAACAAGCAGAAATTTACGACAATATCAACAGTAGTATCAGGTATTAGGCACACATAAAACTACAAAATCGCACCAAATCCTTTAAAACAATCAAAAACCCTGTGCTAACGATGAAGCCAATGAAAAAAACACGTGTGACTACACAATAGGCAGCTGAAAATACACGAAAACACAGTACCTTCTTTGATCTTGTTGCTAATCCATTCTATAAATGAGCTGATGCGTGTGTACACAGTGTACGTGGACTTGGCCTCACATTTGGGGTGTCCCCAGCTGACCGCGCCCCTTAGTATCCAGCGGCCTCCCTCCTCACACACAAACGGACCCCCACTGTCACCTGCGGTAACATTGAATATAATTTATGACTACGATAGAAGAGCATCTAAAGTCTGTTTTACAAATATTCAGTTAAAACTAAACCTGGTTGCGTATAACAGATGCCAGTTTGGTAAACTGACTAAAAGAAGAAGAGAGAAGAAGATCAAAACACGAAAACATTTATAAAGCGCCAAGACCGATAGATTTTTCAACATTTAAACATAAAAAAACATATAAACAAAAAATCAGCGACAAGTTTTATGAGTCCAAGAAATCTTCATATAAGAATACTGGTAAGAAAACAAGCAATATGTTGACAATTTATATTTCAGCTTGCCAGAAATTTTTTAAAAAATCGTATTGTTTTTATTTCATTATTATAAGTTGAATTAATGTTTCTACTCTTTGTTTCACTATTATATCAACAACAAAGCTATAATATTTATAAATATTATAGCTTTTTCATTACTTTGAACAAAAAGGCATTAATATATAACTTTGAATTTATGAAGCCATTTATAATCGATCGTTCGCCTTCAAATCAAGCATATGTTTTCGCCTTGGTTTTGGTTGCTCAAAAATGAACTAATTTCAATACGGTATTAGATTGACTTTTCAACTGAATTTTCTTTTCGACGACGGTTGCTTCCATAATACACGGTGCATTTAATATTTATTAATACGTTCCTTAGAAGGCAGTAACGTTAACCTGAAACGACAGCCCCAAATGCTAAACCTAATTGTGAGTTAAAGCTTATCTGCTTTGGGGTCACCTTTGCCCTGATTATGGGTTTATTTTAACGTTAGACTTTACCTTGACAACCACTGATCACAATGTCTGGCTTGCCATACCCAGCGCATACCATGCTTTTCTCCTCAACTGGCACAAGACCACCGTTCGCTTTTGCACATGTGCTGTGTTCTACAATGGGCATTCTGGCTTGCTTTAAGACTTTGGATCCCTTGCCACCACCGACAGTTCGTCCCCAGCCTATTGGAAAAAGCCAAAGAGGAACAAAACTCAGTAGGGAAAATTCTTTCAATAACATTTTGGTTTCGCGAGTAAGTATAAGATGATAACGACATTTTGAGAGGGTGACACAAAGGCAATAAATACAAATTACTGATGAACCAGTGGCCCTCAAATATCCTGTGTTTCGGATTACAGTTATACCGGCTTGCAAAGCTGTGTCTTACGCGTTCGCTATCAACTCATCGCTTGCGTTGGCCGAGTAACAAATTTGGAAGTAACAGCATTTTTTTCTTGAATTTGGCACCTAAAATGTTTATTTAACAATCATCTTGGATCAAAAATATCAAAATTTGAAGGCACGTAACCTTGCAGAAAAAATACGTGTTTATAAGGGTTTTGAGGCACCTATAAAGTTTGCAACACCAGTCTCACTATGTTCAATTCATGTAAAGTAATTGGCTTTGAATGAAGAAGTAAAACTTACAGAAGTAATCGGTTTGGTAAGTAGGTACTATTATATATTCTACTTTTAAAATAGTCAATGCACTTTTTTGCAAATGATCAAGAGTTGAAGACTTTCAAAGACTAGCAAATTTATGAGCTTCAAATAGGTGAAGTGTGTTGCTTCGTTTTGCTTAATCTAACATAACTCGTTAGCGTTGCTGACACTGTCCAGAATGCAAGTCAAATTAATATTACTGAAAGTTACAGTAATGAAGACTCCTCCTAGAGCTAGTAGAGCTTTAACTGAAAGCCAGAAAAATAACTGTCTTTCTCATGGAGCTTAACAACTACATTTACTGCCATGTACTTTGCCGTTGTAGTTCTTTCCGAAAAGGGAAGGTTTGTTAATTACTTAACCGCTAGCAAAACAAACTGATTGAACTTAATTTTTTTCGTTCTTGTACATGTTATCATTTATTAGAAAGAATCTTTGACAATCTGACATCCTACATTACGTAAACTAAATCCTGTGCTCCTTGGTCTGAAACAAACAAACAAAGCTGTTGCTTACCGAATCTCGGCTCAGTGCATGTACATTATTTGAAAAGTAGAATTGCACAAATGGACATTGGTAAAGTCTTGTATTGAGAATGAAATCGGACTCGACAGCCAGCTCTGTTCTCTCCTGAACACCTGAGGGAAAGAGGAGCAGGGGCCGACCAAGGAAACAGTGGAAATAGAGAGACGTGAGATGGGGTTCGGACATGGAAGGAGGTTGGCAAGTGGCAACAGACAAAGGGAGATGGCGCAAAACAATTAACAGCCCAATTCTCCAGGGGAGATGGGAAGCAAGAAAAATAAATTCCATATTGAATGCTCCCTCATCTATTAGTGTATCAGCCTATCAGCTTGGGTGATTTGTCCATGCTATAAGACGATTCTACAATAAAAACGAGGACGTATATTTTACTTCAAACGCCAGCAAGATGATCATCGGTGGACTCTGTCGTACCTGTAATGTAGCACATCTTCCCAGGTGTCACCCGGTCTCCGTGTGCTGGAAGACACACAGTTCCAATTTTACTGCTCATCTGGGCAGGTTTGTGAAGCTTGATGAGAGCAATATCGTTCTTTAAATGTTTGAAGTTAAATCCTTCGTGGTGGATGATGCGAGCGACAGTAAACTCCTTCTCACCGTCAGATTTCTGCTGATCGTGCTCTCCTGTTGAAATAGATGTTAATTTTTAGTCATATGAAAACTTCTGTGTTTTTATTGGTAGAGAGCTAGTCCAGTTATTGAAGTCCTGATTACACTTCATTTGTAACTACATATAACTCTATCGTTACATAATTATAATTCTCTTGGAACTCAGAAAATCTCAATATTAATTTATTTTAGTTTCAAAACAATGGTTTTAAATGCCATCTAAATTCCGCATATCCTAATGTAAGTTCCACCAAATATATATTGGCCGCTTTAGAAAGTGTTCTTAAAAATTTGGAATAGTTAATTTTGATTCTACAATCTTCATATTGAAATTGTCTCGCAACCAAATGAACTCCATCTGCCAAAAAAGGGAAGGTATTTTTACGGCCATAGTAAATTCTTTGAGTAGACTAACCTAAATAGACTCTAAAGTCATTGATATGAATATTAACATCAGGTCGCGGGCTTGTGACACAGTGGGCAGCGGTGATTATCCATCGAGGTGATATGAGAGATCCACCACAAGTGTGGAAAAACCTTCCGTATTTGGACTTCCTTCTCAAGGAAATTTGCCACGGCCACGAATGAGGAGTGGCTTCGTCACCACCAACAATACGCGACGAAGGGCGCTGGCCGCATGTTCCTGAAAAGGAATCCAGATATAACATAATAAACATACACATTCTATAAAGACTAGCAGATCTCTTTCTAGTTTTATTGATTAATTTCACGGTTGTCACATATTTCTTTCAGAAGGCCAAATTTTTAAAGCAAATCGAAATAAACACAGTGATAGTATACGGTTGCTAAGTGAATGAGAATACTTGATTTTTTCCCGAATTCAAGATACTGTTTCCTAGCAGGGAAACTGGCATTTATTATGCAGAAGAGTCAAGCAGAACTGCAACTAAACAACGAGTAACTTACAACAACATAACGAGTCATACCTATTCCTAAATGCACATTTCAGCAGTTCCATAAGAAATTAACGAATTTATATTGTGGGTTTGTAGCTACTGAATCGGAATTGAAACTGGAATCCTTTGTTGTGTTAGATTTGTTGGTTGAAAAAAGAAAATCTTAAAGCAACTAGTTCTATTTTCTCAGTTTAGTACGTACCCCCACAAAAATACAACTGGACATATCACGAGAAAGTTTTAAAATAAGTGAATTTAATTCCCAAACAAATCGTGAGCCGGTTCAAATTCAAAAAAATATTTCAAAGTGTTTAAACTATGCGAGTTAGGAAAAAGGTATACAAACAATAGTTTAAAAGGTGTTACAAATTTGATGTTACAAGATAATCATAAGCAATATAAAAAATTCAAAATTTTTAAAATTATGTGAGACAAAAGATGCAACTGACGATTGTTCAAAAAGGTGTCACAAATCTAATATTACAATAAAATTACAAACAATATTGAATTGTATTGCATACAATTAACAATAGATATTAACAATAAAACATTTAAAGATTTGAGCCACCTAACATCTTACCTTGTGAGAGAACAGGTTCAGTTACAGAGATTGAAAGGAAGATAATAACAGAGATCAACATTGTAAAGCCCTCAACTAAACTAGAAAGTTAGCTACTGGAAAAATTTATAACACCTGGAATGTTTTCACAGCTTTTTAAAGAGGAATACAGGTGCAAATAGAAATCTTCTGTGGTGGACAGAACGTGTCATTCTGAACACGAACTTGAAGGTATGAAAATTGAGTTATAAGCAATGTTGGACGCCTTATTTGCTTATCAGGTCTTGAAGAAGCTCTACGTTTCTATACTTATTTCCATATGTCTTATTTTTAAGACACACCTCTTTAGGACAGCATTTTACCAATAGTTTATTTTTATATTAATAGTGTTTCTATCGTGTATTTTATTGAGAAATGTACACATACATACATTCATATACACATATTTATATAGATATTTTCATCGATATTTCATTATATCTTAATAATATTAATTTCTATATTTTACTCTTCATATATTTTATTCACCTATTTTATACCTTGTAATGTGCAGGCAAGCATCTTCCTATGGAACCTCGCGCAATATAAGTAATAGATTATTATTATTATTATTATTATTATTATTGCTGTTATTATTATTATTATTATTATTATTATTGTTATTATTTTGGTAGCTGTAGTAGTTTTTGATAAAAGTTACTTATCATTAAAACTATAAAAAGCTGAAGGAAAATACCTAACCTTAGATGTTAGAATTACCAGTGATATTTGTCCCTTGCCTTGTTTAACGTAAAGTAGGAACCGAGGTAATCAGCACAGTTTCCATTAGCCGCACAAGTAACGGGACGATTTTCTATTTGCACCTTCAGTTTTGTTTATTTATATGTTTTATTTTTTTTATTTATTCACAGGAAGACTCCACGAAAATTATGTTGTTAGTCCGGTGCAATTGGTTCATCCAAAGTTAAAGGTGTATTGCTTTACAAGGTTGATTTGCAAGTGAAAACTTAGGAGCCAAGGATTTGTATTGTTCGCTTTTTTCTTGATGTGGCCGAATCGAGCTCATACCTTCTCAATCGATTTGTTACGAAAAGTAAAAAAGAATCACAAGAACTATACTCATTTTACTCTTCCGAATGGTTTTCATTTTTACTTATCAGATAATAATGTAGTTTTTAACATCCCGGTCTATAAAAAACTAAGAAAACGCTCACAAGATAACGAAATTATATATATAATATTTAGCGTAAGACCAGTAGCGGAAAAGCTAATATTAGTAGTAACCGAATAAATTTGATTGATAGGTAAAGTGGTTGTAGCCACTGTGTACACTGAGTGGAGAGGAGAGCTATTTTCGTACAACTTCTTGTAGACTTGAAATTGCTTTCCACAAGCGTGATGGCGAGTTTTTTCAAAGAGTTTTTAACGCAAACTTGTAAATTTGCATTTGAGTGGAAAATTAGAAAAATGTACACCAGTATTGACTCTAAATGAATTTGAGCTTGACATCTTTGTAATACATGTACACTTCGGAATTTTACCCCTTTTTGGATTATTAACCTTGCCGTTTGCTAAAACCCTGGTTCCAAATTTGAAGCTTTTAATAATAATAATAATAATAATAATAATAATAATAATAATAATGGCGTTACCTAGACGGCATTTCCACGGAGTGGCTCTTCATCCATCTGGGGGACCAACGGCTTAACGTCCCTGTCCAAGGACGGTGTGGCGAAAGAAGGTCACCTAAATATTCAACCCCAAGGCCAAGCCGGGAATTGAACCCCGGACCTTCAAGTTAGCAGTCTAAGATCTTATCAACTGAGCTAACATCGCACACACAACATCGCATACACAACAGCTTTTATAACTTTATTGAAATTAAAACTCGAAATGAGAGCTGCTTTCCTTTTTTAAAATGTAATACGGCTTTCGACTGCATATCTATCAAACTCCTCTTAACGTGTAATGGTTTGAAAAACAGAATAAAGCAAGTGTTAGGAAGAGTCACGAGATATCGTCTTAACAAGCCAAAGTTAGAGTTGCCCTGTAAAATTAAATGTAGAATTAAGGCTAAGTTATTCATTTACTCGAGGAATGGCACGACAAATTTCACGACAAAGTTGATTCTTCGATATTCAAGATAAAATTTAAAGTTTTCTGGACAATTTCCTTTTCAACACTTGCGTGTTGATTAATTTTAACATTTGTTTCACAGATTGAAAAGGTATTTATTATAACGCAAACTTTTCTCCTAAAGTTATTTTAGCTACCGTTTTCCAAAACGTGAGTTACAATTTTCCATTTATCAAATCCAAAACATGTGTTACAGGACCAAAGGTTCCTGCAAAGTTAACGACCTTTTTGATTGTACAACTTCCAACATTGTTTGTTGCATCACTTTTACTTTCTGAAACAAGCTTTACAATGGAGAATCTGGACGCAAATTAGTTGACCGCTTTCACCAACATTTACTTGATATGGAAAACAAAGAGCAGTCGTGGCTATGCCAAAGGCTAGAAACTTCATTCTCTCAGGCCACTTACATGAACACAAGCAAATTTTCGGAATCAAGTTGCACCTAGGATGTAATAAGACTCACAAAAGGAAAGAACAAAGATTAATTTTCAAACTCGGAACCGTAGCTCCCCATGGAATCAATAAACGGTTTTCATTTACAAAGTTTTAAGTATTTTTTGACCAATTGGATGCTCCGAACCTCATCCAATGGCACAATTTGACTTTTTGATCGGCATAAATTAATGTTCTACTATCTAAACATTGATTTCCCCACAGTTCCTCAGTCTGTTCTGACTAGGGACATCAGCCTTACACCCGTCTTTGCAGCAAACAACATATCATATCATCTCTAAATCGACAACTCTGTGGTTGGCTTGCTCTGTTATTTGAGGTTACCTTTAGGTATGTTTTTTATACCTGTAAATGCCGAGAATAAATGGCAATTTTGCGTGCATATCAGCATCACGACAAGAAACATGGCAAGAAACACCGCAAGAACATTTAATTTTCATTACTCAGTTGAATAGTATTATTGGCCGCCGTATCCACAAAGTTTTACTTCTTTTTTAATTTCAAACCGTCATCAAGTTTCGTGGTCAAACTAGACAAAAAATTACTAACAATATCATTAATTTAGAATTGGTGAGATTTGCAGTTTCATTGTTTAAACGAATAAAGACTTGATGTGCATATCAATAATTTTTTCCCATATTTAAAAAACGGCAAATAGATATAGAGTTTTACGTTGTTTGCAGAATGTGACATGGATCATTGAAGTCTTTCTTTCCAGTTTGTTTTATTTGATTGTTTTACTACCCGCATTTGTGCAGCTGGCCTGGTGTCCCATTTACCTTTTGACAAAGCAGCAAGAATTAAAAAATAAAAGTACATGAGACTTATATATAACCGACACGGATTATGGTTAAAAAACTGATTTGTTGTAAGTGTTTAAAAAATACGAAGCAAATGGAAACTTTTTCCTTCGGAAGATACGCAACGTTTCCTAAAACCATTATATGTAACACTAGTCTCTTTTAGCAAATTCATATTTCCATCAAATGTAGTTAATTGTGCTGAAAAGCAACCAGTTCATCTGTTTTCCTGGCAATGCTATATCTAATACATTATATATATCTGCTAAACCCGATTAAAGTATTAATAATGCTTATACTCGGGCATTTTGTCAAGAAGAACATTGTTTGAAACAAGTCGATTTGATTTGAGAAGCAAGATCTAAAAATCAATGCGTTTTATGTATTCTTTTTAAATGAAATAATTATATGAAAGTAGTTCTACGTCATATAAAATATAAGCTCGAATGAGCGCATTTATGGAGTAAACTCAAGATGTATCAACTTACCAAAGAGAATGCCGAGAACTACCAAGAAAGCACCAACTGTCAAAGCCACTTTCCATACAAAATGTAAGAGTGCCATTGTTTACAGTGTATCTACAAAACCTATTTCATTGCGACATAGTTGCTTTAAATAAGTAGAACTGAGACGATGTATTCATCTTATGAAGCTCAAAATAGCCGCACCATATTGTTCAGATTGCTGTCTGACTTATTCATTTCATGTTAAAACTCAGCGACGGAGTAATTCAACATTTAAGCAAACAACGTTGACGCTTTTAATTCTTTTGTGCAATGATTCTAGTGAAACGTGTCGCCTTTAAAATAAACCACGAAGAAATCTTTCTGTTTTTCAGCTGAAACCAAATTGTGATGTTTACGATTTTTAAAGCTCCATAAAGGGCAGCTTAACCTTGTCTTTTAACATACTAAAGTTTCAGCCATTACACTTGACTCGCAAGTAAATCTGAAAATGTTAACAAAAAATAGTTGGAAAATACCATCTCTATCCATATGATCAATTGAGATTCCTGCGTAAAGAGTATATTTAAAATATTATTTCAAAGGTTATATTTATAGTTACATTTTCAAAAAGAATGATCGACATTCAAAACTTCTCTAAATTACAAGTACTGGAACTGTTTCTTATGTGTGATAGCTATATATACTTATTTATGTCTTTGTTTTCGTGTATTGTTTTTAGAGTAATTGATATATCGACATTTATTTTAAACTTTGAATTTATTGCTGGAGCGACAAACAGATTGCACTTTTCTTGTCCATTCAATACTGTTTTTACAAAAAGCTCTCACCTCCTTGAAACTTCTTTTCGTGTTTACAATTGAAAAATTGCGGTTTCGTATTTTCGGCGTCACAAAAACACTTTCAGTTTTACAAGACTTCAAATTAAATAGTTTCTTATTAGTCTATTAAAGGATATATGTTTCTAATTATATGAGCTCCATACTACAGTGTTTTAACGATAATGTGCATTTTGTACCGTTTTTTGATAAAGAATGGTGGGTCAGTTTTCATAAACTCTCGCACTTCATGATAACCATAATTCTGCTTTGATGTTTTGATATGATTAAACTGCATATAAATTTGCTAATCAGTAAATTTTCGAAGAGTTTCTTATAGTTGGTTTTTGTGAAATAATACTGGCCATATTGATTGAACTACAAACAAACTAAAAGAAAGATCAATATGGCTGCTTGTTAGACACTCCCAACGTTTTTGATGTTGATTGAATGGTCACAAATGTTAAGGATTTTGTTTGTTTCAAATGTTTTCTAAAATTTTATGTAAATCTAATCTGCTTGTCCTCAGACATAATACCAAAAAGTATGTGACCACCAAAGAGGCTGATCTAAAGCAGTCTTTTATACAGTGGAGGAAAAATCGTGCTCTGGGTTTAGAAGATGATCTCGGTCTTTGTCTAAGCCTAGAGAACAGGCTGCAACGAGTGAAACTCCTAAACAAATAGAGAAAAAATAAAAAAATAAATGTCTCCATGTAGCTGACTTCTGTGTTGGAATTAAGAGATACTAAGCTATTTCAGTTGACTGTGCTATAGCTATAGCTGACTTGAATTTCCAATCAAAAACTTTAGGAGGTAAGTAAGATTAAAATGTTAGTAAAGCAATTGTGTGATAAGTTTCCTATATAAATATAGACTCTGATACATGCTAAATAGATTTGCTAAACAAAAAATTGTCATCGCCTATAATTCCTAGTTTGTTAATTCTTCTTTCAAACCCAGCTTTACGATAAACATTTTCTTTCAAAGATTACAGGCTTTTCTTTCTTTTTTATTTCGTGCATCGTTGACATTCTTGTAAATTACGTCAATTCTTCTTCAGAAAAAGTTTTATTTCAGTTATGAACACCAATCAATTCGAACCTTCAACATTCCCCGGGGCATTTGACAGACTATGATGCCCCGGGGCAGCGAATTTGATGTTAGGGAGTCTCCCGGGGGACCGGGAATTTGAACTGAATAGAGGGGGAGGGTCGGGCATTTGAACAGGTAATCTCGATTTCATGTCTAGTGCTGCGCCACTTCCCAGGAGGAGCATATGCCTGACCAAGAGGTTTGTATTTCTTCCCGGCTGTGAAAATGGCTGACGCGACGACGGATGAACGAGATGTATATACTTTAAAAGATTTCACTGGCAGAAGTAAAGATTAATGTATTTGTTTCAAGAACGTTTTATTGATGGCGGATAAACGAGTCACTTGCCAGTATTAAATGTATGTAACTGTGTTAAACATTTGGTCAGAAAGCACTTTAGTTACTGTGATGGCACAGAAAATTTGCTTAAGCTTGCTCAGAAGCAGTTTCCGCTTTATACTTCCAGTTTTTTGTGAAGGCGAACAAGCGATTCGTTAATTATATATTACGTAGTTTTGTTCAAACGGTGAGAAAGAACTGTAGACTTGTATTGCTTTTTTGATTTAATAGATTTTTGGTGAATTTAAGGTGTTCAGTTCGAGTTTTGGTAAAGAAAATCTGCCCACTCAGTAGAGAAGAGTGCCAGTAAAAATTGAAGAGAAATTGACTCTCAAACTTATTTTACCTCGCTTGCCCCGGGGGTTGGGGGCATTTGATTACGTTTTTTCACTTATGGCAGGGCATTTGAACAGCACGTTTTTCTCGGGGGTGGGGAATTTGAAACGCCATGGATCCAAAAGTTCAAGTGCCCGGAGGTTGCCCGGAAGGGGGATATGTTGAAGTTTTGATTTGATCGATACATTACAGCAAGTAAAAAGTGTACAGTACTGTGTTGCGTAGGAAATAATGCAACGACCAGCAACCCTGACTGCGAGCTTTGATTATAATTTTGAAGCCCGAGGAAATTCCCAACTTATGAGAAACTTTAACCTAACTTCGGGTTGAGAAATCAAGCTGTAAACGCGACAAATTCTAGTTTACAAAAGACGGAAATACGTTTGTATTCTTCCGAAAATGAACTACTAAACACACATTTATTAACCGTGCTTTCTAAATAATTAAAATAGCCTTTCAAAACCTTTCAACGTGTAATGGTTATAATTTAATATGTTTTTATAAATATTGAGCCGATACATAACGAGTGCTTTGGGGTTTGCATTTCCGTGTTTGTTTTATTTATAGCAGCAATGACAAAATCTACATTAGCCTCACAAGCTCAATTCCGGCCTCACTCGCTGAGTTATTTTTCCATAGTTAAGTTCTTTCGCTTGAATTACAAATGATGTCTGGGTAAAATGCATCATCCTTTTCTTGAATGTTAATCCCCAATTTACAAAATGCAAACAAGATGGTTGAAACTAATGGCTGTACTCTCTCTGAAGTCTGTAATGAATAAAGGCAAAAAACCTAAAATGTTTACTGCGACAAAAGACGGATCTTTTTCTGCATGTAAATACAAGAACTTCTTATTTGCTTTCGTAATTACAATCTAGTGATACCATCTCCAAACGTCTTATTTCTGTGAATCAATTAGTGGCCAAAATAGCATATCCTCTAAAACAAATTTTGTGTTGATACAAGATTTTGTTTAATTGGTAGAAAGCTAATAACTTCGGTTTTCGGCACAAAAGCGTATGTATAATAATACGTAATTTATACTCTTAGATCAAGTTTGCCTAAGCACCTCCGATAGTCAAAATATTCCTACGCTGCTAAACAGTATATAAGTTACAATAAGCACTTAAAAACAGCCCCTTCTCTTCAATACGTTTATTTTACGTCGACAGTATGATAGCTTCAGATTCAGGGAGTTTCAACGTTTGTTCTGTTCTTGTTTTAATGTTCTTGTTTGTTGGACATTGTGCCGAAACTGCTCCGCAAGTTTCGTACAAAGACGCCTTTTTTGCTCAGGTACTGGACGATGTGTTTTCTTTTCTTCTAAGTCTAATAATAGTATGTAGTTTAACAATTTCAAGATTTTTTACTAAACATACTGGATTTACCAAGAAAAACTTTAAAGTAATTATTTTAAGTTTCAAGAAAAGGTTGAACTGGTTTAGTACACTGGGACCGTATCTCCATCAGTCTCAAAAACTTGAAAAAAGCAACTCCCAATATCATTATTGTGAGCTTTAAATAAATCACTAAATATCGCAAACTTATCCTTCAATTATCCCTATGATTTAACCGACCCACCGTGATATATTTGTATAGATCGTCTTACCAATAATTTATTCTGTAATGTTCCTCTCATAGTTAGCGCTTTGCTCCAGCTTCTTGCTACTTAACTATTTCTTGTTGCTAGTACCAACTTTATGTGACTTATTTCTCTATTTTTGATATAAAAATCAGTTTTTTAACAGAATTCCCGGCATTGTGCATAATGTTCTAAAGACCTACTTCATTTTAACTGTTTAGTGATAAATTATGGGGAGAAAACTTGATGATTTTCTGTGATAGAAATTCTTACAGCTGTAATTGCGTGCAGAATACCCCTAATGTCCCTAGCTATGACTGTTAGCTTACCAGTAAAATCAGTAATTGTTTAGACTAGATTTAAGAGAGCTTAGATATTTGAATTGTTACAGACACTGCCATTTAAATGTAAACACGATACTTCTTTCAGTTTTAAAGATAAAATTATATCATTAAGAACCTTTATATAAATGTATAGGTGGCAAAAGATAAAAAATACAATGATGCTATTGGTACGAAATATGCAAGAAGATACTGAAATCTAACTACAGTCTGATTTGTAGAAAAAGAAAATACACAGTGAATAATTTAAAACACAATTTTATTATCACAATTCAAAAGGGTGATTCAGATCGCCAACAAAATATGCATATGTCTTCCATGGGAAAGATTTTTATCAATTACAATGCCATGCATGCAGGATATTTTAACTCTGAATCTCGAACGTATCGATACTTGTATAATCAACAAATGTGTTAATCTTGCCTTAGTGTAATGTGCCATTCGAGTCAGTATGTCCGTTTCTGAACTCCCCCCTGTGGCAAATTCGAAGTACAGAACAGAATGTCCAAAACAATCTTCTTCTACCCTGACGGTGTATAAATGTGGAATATTGACTAGCAGCAAAATAATGACTGTATTTTTTTACGTTTTTTTTTTCAAAAAAAGGGGAAAATAAATTTGAATTTCTTAACAAGTACTTCTGTATGGTCATTTATTTCAAATTACCCTTCACACAATTTGACTACTCGCGCTTGATTTTCTTTTACAGAAATACCTCAAACAGTTCCATTATCTTTCTCCCCTCCGTGATGGCAACCACAACTGGGAAACCGCCATGCGAACCTTTCAGCGCTACATGCATCTGCCAGTGACAGGCCAACTCGACACAGTCACCCTTCGGGAGATGCACAAGCCTCGATGTGGTGTGCCTGATATCACTGATGAAGTGGACTTCAGTCCAAATCCTGGGTAAGTGAAGTGCACTCCAAATCCTGTGTAACTTCTGCTTGAGTTAAAAGGGCTCTTTCACGGCTTTGCGCATGCTCAGGGATTTATTGACAAAAAAACCTGTTTGAAGCTAAAATATCTATCAACAGTCACTGTTCAGATACCAAACTAAGTTTTTCAAGAAGTAAATGCTACGGATGGGCTGTTTTAGGAGGCGATTAAGTTGGATTGTAGTTGTCATTTCTTGTGTTCCGGGCCGGAACACAGTGCAATAATACAGAAATAGAAAACTTGTCCGCTTGCTCTGTTCAGTTATAGAAGCACTTGTGAATTTGTAAGTACACGAAAGAAGTACTG
>JANSTQ010017790.1:0-16330 GCA_026167885.1 Bergia puertoricense | reverse complement strand
AGTAGTAGTAGTAGTAGTAGTAGTAGTAGTAGTAGTGGTAATAGTAGTAGTAGTAGTAGTAGTAGTAGTAGTAGTAGAAGGAAGGAAGGAAGGAAGGAAGGAAGGAAGGAAAATATAGGACGGTGAGAACAGAGCTTCAAGAAAGGCACCCAGACTTCAAAGTCAGACAGACCAACATCATGGTGGATGTCTTGGGAGGCCGCAACAGGGAACTGACAAACAGGATTGCCAACCTGATAGGGAAGGCTGAAGCCAGAAGGGTGTTACCAGCAATGTAAAACACTGTTTGGCTGAATGCCATAAGAATTACTAAGCTAGTGGTTTCCTAGAAATATTGGTGGTTCAATCAAGATCTTTTCCGGTTAATGTCTTTTGATAACTTAATTGTTGTAACAAAGTTTTAGGTCTTGATTATGATTAATGTCTGCATATGCAAATACCCTTTTGTCTTTGTTTTCAATGGTTATGTATAATGGTTAATGGAGTTTGGCACAAGTGCCCCTCCTTGTATCCCAAGACCAAGATCTGTGAACCAACAGACTGATGTCCATTAAAGAAAGAAGGACAAATTTACAATTTACATACAGAACTGTTAATTTCTAACTTTGGCATTTGACCCCCATAAACACCACTTAAGCACCTGAAATCACGAGAAAGTTAAGCACCAGCGAGGTTCACCAAAAATTTGCTGAGCTTATTAAGAAAAGCGTGTAATAGTGGGTTGCGACCCCCCTGACAGAGGTGGATTTAGTGGAGGGGTTAAGAAAACCCCCCGTTTGCAAACCTTTTATAAGAAATACACTGAAAAATACCTCTTTTGGAGCACAGATACCCTTCTTGGCCACTTCTCTATAGAATTTTGGGTACCGGCCCCCTTTTCCAAAATTTATGGATCTAACCTGCTTAAAATATATATTTCACCCAGTTTAGAGTGGATATGTTATTCAATCATTTATACGTTCAACCCACAGGTTTATCTCTCTGTTGACTGTGACAAATAATGAAAGCAAAGCTTTTCCAATAATCTCCACAAGACTTGCTAGTGTGTTATTCTTTCGGTCTGCGTAATACTCTACTTGATATTGGAGACCTATATAAGACAAACATTTAGGGTTGAAAGGAGTCGGTTTTCATCCTACATCTCCATATAAAGAATCTACCGTATAACTGGCAACCATTGAGTGACATGGCGTTTGTTAGTTGAAAACCCTTAACTACTGTAATCAGTGCTTTTACAGATGGAAATTATTTGTGAAGTGGAAAGAAAACCCACTTATATGAAGTTACATTTTTCCAAATTTGCTTGCAATGGGTTGTTATTTACTTGAAAACTAATGATTGTTTATCACTTTTAAAGCTCTACACGGCCTTACGTCTTCGAATTCATACATAGGCAGTTCCTGAGATCCGTATACAAGTCAAGTAGAAAACTATGATCGTCAAGTAAGCATGCATCCGTTAGCTGTTCCAGCATCAAGCTGTTACCTAAGAGGATCGCACCCAAGTTGTGGGACCAACCGTCTAGTCAACTCAGGAACTTTTATATGGTAAAATTTTAAATGTTTATTTGTTAGTAGTTCATTCTGAATGATTGTATTTCCCCCAGTCGCACTTCCCAAAATGTAAACTTCTTCATCTCTTTTTCTTTTTAACTAGTTATTTCTATATTTGTACATTAAATATTTTATGGGAGTTTATCTATGTGACAAAATATTTGAGTTATTCCCTGGCTGGGAATAAATATGTTAAAAGCAACGGTTATGACTTATGATAGTAAAACCTTTTTTGTGGCATGAAAAGTATTTATTGTTAGTGTGCTTCTAGTGTTCGCACCTTGAAAGTTTGGCGTTGTTGATATGCTATTAATTACTAATATTATTATTAATTCTTTATTGTACTAATGTTGATAGAGCATCAGACCGTTGTGAGAAGTACATTAGCGCCTCTTCGGAGACGTACTTCATTATGCTAGACTAGACGAGAAATGTGGAAAGTTAAGCGTTAAGGGCATTTCTGGTAAAAGCTGGTAACTGGACTAATCTTAACAAGAATGCCATCCTAAATTCACACACAACTGTTACCTAAAAAATTACTTATTTCTCAATTCAGTGACCTAACACATTATTATACTTACGACCCTTATTATACTTTTGTTTAAACTATTCAATTCCTGCCTTCCATACATCTATATAATCTAATTAGCAATTTATTATACATTCAATATTCAAACTAGATTCAATGTACTTGTACTTCCATAGTTTTAAATATTATAATATTATATTAATACTCAATTGTAAATATACTTATAGTTTTGTTTTTCATGTAAATAGCTAGTACGTAAAAGCCAGTCCAAATGTCATAAGCCTTGTGGTTTCTTTTTGGACTGACTTCCCTTTTAAATAATAGTTAAATAATTAATTGTGTTAAACAACTAAAACAACAAAAACAAAATTTTGTTGTCAATATCTGTATCATTGTTTGTATTTCTAATTATATGTATTTGAATTTATTGTTATTTAATGAGGGTTTGATAATAATAAATAAAAAAATTTTAAAAAGGGTTAAATGACGTCACAAAAACGAACCAAAACTAGGCCAAGGCGGAACTATCACAGTGAATTGTGTGAAAACAAAACAAATACGGAGCGTTCTTGATTGAGATGGATTGCTACATGGGGTTACTATAATGTAGACGTTTGCAGTTGTTTTGAACAAATTCTGTATCAGTAGTTTACATTGATTGTCAAGGGTCGTGATAAAAAAGTAAAAACGTTCTCACCCCCCACCTTATATTTGCAGGAATTTTCCGAATATTGAGATGAATTGCTACATGGGCTGACTATAATGCAGTGCCTTTGCAGTTGGTTTCAACAAATTCTGTGACAGTTAAAGAAATTTCCGGATTTTGTAAAATACTTGATTTTATACTGGTATAGATAGTACTCAGTAATAGCTTTTATAAACAGCTTGTAGCAGCCCTTTGGTGTTTTGTGTACCCCACCCATCTATACCCGGTGGTTGGGGGAGACCGCTGCCTCCTCTGGGCCTTCCATACTACCCCCGGTATGGGTGGGTGGGGTACACAAAACACCAAAGGGCTGCTGTGTATCCAGGCCTTTTTTCAGTCACTGATGCTGCGGCTCAAAAGAAAAGTTGTGCAGAGATTCGAAACGGCTCGACTCAAAATTTTACCAGTTCATTTGTCTACAGGTACAAATTGTAGCTTATTCAATAATCCTAATACTTCGTACTTTTATACAGCTTTAGTCAAAAGAATTTTGTAAATTATCTACTAAATATTATGTATTTAATTGTTTACCTACATGTATAACATTCAGATTATGAAGATTTGCATTGAGAAAACAATTTACAATTCATTAGTTTCTCTCATAAGTCAACTAACAAAGTTTGCACTTTCGTTCTGTTCTGACACGTTTCAGATGAGAAAATTTTTTTTTGTCAAGATGTTTTTTGGTGTATAAGTTGAGCTGTGTTTATACATAAACATCATGCGATTGATTTTCACTGTGCTTGCTAATATTATTCTCGTATATTATTTTGACAATTTTTACGTACATTCGGCTTCGCTTGCGTCAACCTCAACTTTTTTCTCGCACACTGTACTTTTTAATTTCACTACAGTCAAGTAAATTAACTGTGAAGGAGCAAGAATATTCCAGTGTTTCCAGGCGTGCTTGTGAAATGGGGGCCCGAAAAGGATATCTGCTCCAAGAGGTATTTTTCAGTGTTTTTCTTATAAAATGTTTGAAAACTGCCAACGAAAGGGGGCCCCAGGTTCCCTCGGACCCTCCCCTAAATACACACCCATCTGCAGGTCAGTTAAAATGCTATTTGGTCAGTGAAAATTCAGGAACTTTATTTCACCAAATGAATTGAAACCTGGTTTCAAATTTGATGACAAAGAGCTGTCAATGTTCCAATGGTGGAGCAGAAAAATGGTCTTTTTATTCTCGCGTTTTTTAAAAAAACATCTGGCGCTCAATGTCCTCAATAACTACAAGTAATTACCTAATGATAGACATGTTCCAGTTTGGCTAAAGATAAATATATCAACTTCCACAAGTAATCAAGGAAGCTGGTTTGGGAAATAGGACCTACTTTGGGAGAGGTGATCAGCAGATAAACTGTTTTTGCCAGATGTTTAGGGCCATGATGGTAAACTACATTTAAGAATTGAAATCTTTGTCAGTATCCAAGTAAATCCCAAATCAGCCATGTTTGCTATTTTGTCAGTTATAATATATTGTATAGTGTCAGAATCCTGTTTTATTCTTCACACTTTGGTAAGTGTGTTTCTTCAATTGATTGAGTAACTGCCCGCAAGATTTCCAGCTCATCTTCATTGTGTTCAGAAGGTTGTTTGTTAGTGGCTTGATAGGCATCTCTCTTCTCTTGTGCTGTTTGTGTTTGCTTTACTTGATCAGCCTGTTGCCAAGCAACAGGAATATGTGGAAATGGCACTTGTGGCAACACAGCCCCATCCATCGGTACTGACCCCCCAGGAAACTGACCATGTGCAACCTGTGATTGAAAAGATGATACAGGTTGGCCTGGACCAGGGGGCACATGAATCAGGTTTGGGGGAGCCATGGGTGGAGCATACCCTTGTGTCATATAGGGGTAAAAACCAGGTAAACCTGGTGCACTTGCCAGATAAGGTCCCTCTGCATGCTGCTGGTAAAACTGAGGCCCTTGAGTTGCAGCTACATTGGGCAAGGGTAACTGCACATTGTTTTGGTAGTTAGCAAAAGGTGCTTGACTTTGCAGATTTACAGGAGTTGTGAGAGCTGGATTTCCAGGAACAGGTACAGAAATACCAAGTGGTCCATTTGCCATCTGTTGTTCTTTAACTCTTTCAAATTGTAGTTCAAATAAATCAATAGCACTCCCTGGAACAATCTGAATTTTAAACTTTAGTTGTCCAACTTTCAGCTCATCATTACTGTTTAATTTATATGTAGTGCCACTCTTGATAGTTTTGTTGTTAATTTGTATAGGTTTGCCCAAAACATTAAGAACAAAGTCTATCTGAGAATCTCCAGCATTAATTGCTCTCAGATGAAGATGTTTTCTTGACGCAGTTTCATCATTTAAGAATACACCGTGATCCTCAATTCCCTTTCCACGCCCAAATAAAATGGGATCATTCACATTTCTGTGCAGTGCAAGCTTGGGTAGTCCTTTCAGCAAATCTTCTGTTGTTGTTGAATAAGTAAAGATAATCTTTGTTGGTTGTTCAACTTCAGAAGCCTCTGTAAAATCAATGGATGAAATTTTAGTTACAGCTTCATATTTCAATCAAATACGTTTGTGCTATTGATATTACATGTACGTAACAAGAAGTATTTTAAAATTATACTATTATTAACTTTGGTTTTTCAGTTTGCTCACTGTTTCTGATGTATCTGTGTTTTGACTTTATGTTGATATTAGGCCCTTCCCAGGATGGGGGGAGGGGGGGGGGGGAGAGAAAGGGGAGTTATTGGTCAAAAAGGAAAGGCCAGAAAGGTGAAATAAAACTTTTAAAACCTGTCCAGGACTAACTCAATCACACATGAGGTTTGGCTAAACTGAGTATGGGTATTATTACACAAGCCAACAAGCTACAACATTGTTGTTAAGTACATGTACTTCTCTTTTATTTTATCTTATAAGCAATCAACCATTGCCTCCCACTGCAGCTCTGTACAATAACATGTAGTTTGCAACACCTACTTACGTTGCAAAGCAAAAAATGGTAAGGGCAATGGCTGATAAAAATATCTCCTACACCCACACACAGTATTAGCAATTGCTGGCTTACAATCCATTGAAATAAGCACCTCAAATAACCATGCAAAAATATATAAGGCGATGAACAGCTCAAAGTATTTATCTCAACAAGGTGCCCATCCTACAAAAAATTTGTGGGTGATAATGAGATCTGATAACAAGTAAAACAAAAAAAGGAAACTAAAATGGGGTGATCACAATGCTAGAGGGCAAGTGGTCTTTAGTATTGTTAGAGAATCATTCCCAATTCTACCACCATACTTAACTTACTGGTAAACCCAACTCGGGATACAGTGCCTACTTACATTTGTACATGTACGTTTTTCCAACTCCTACTTTCATGTGTTAGGGAAATCACTGTAAGAAGTTTTACAGGTGCAAAAACTTCCCCCTTCCTTTCTACCATTTGCCTTGCTCACGCTACCCTTTTAGATATGGCTTAATGACACTAACTTTGTTCAGCACCAGTAGCAATTTAAAGGAATCCACCGGCCTGACAAAAATTTCATTGCCCCTCATGATTGTATTTTTTTATTAACCTAAATTGTGTTTGTAAACTTAAAGTATTCATTTTAAATGTGTCAAATGCTTAACTAGTCTTTTAAAAGGTGAGGCTCTCCTTGTCCAATAATGGTAACAAATCTATGATGTATATACAATGATCACGTTGTACATCCTTTATCACACAATAAGAATCATAAATAATACAAATTAATGTCTTAAAAAGATCGCAAAAAATTCATTTCTGCTCCAAAGTGAAGTTTACATTGTAAAAAACAACACTTGGCGAGTTACAGTGTTTTACAGTTACATTACAAAGGTATTTGTTTACAATATGATTTCACTGTCCTGCACAAATGCGTGTCTTTTTCTGCAAGACAGGCCAGTGCTTTTGTGAAACCTACCAGCCCGAGGTGAAACTTGGTGGTCACTGGCCATCAGGCCAGCATTAGTTTCCATCCCTGATGTATGGACAAGAAAAGCAGGAGACCTCAACCTAAACACAAACCTAATAGTTTTTGGTTCCTCAAAAAAATGCAAGATTATTAATTAAAAGTTTGAAAGGAAGGAGAGGCCAAGGAAAGGGGGAACCTCATGAGTCAAAATCTTTAGGGATAAGGGGGGGCAGTCCAACCAAAAAGATATTCCATTGGGGAGGTATGGTAAGTTATTTTCTGGATGTTGTGCAATAAAAATCATGACACCATCAACACACCTTTGGTTGTGCTTTCCCTGTTGACTTCATCATCAGTTTCCACAGTTGCTGCATCTTGTCTAACAATACCATCAGATTTATTGGGTTCTCTGGTAGCTGCCTCCCTATCAACATCTTCAAACTCCTTAGTTGTCGCATCACGATCAACATCACTTGTCTCCTTTGTAGCTGCATTCCTGTTCACCTCATTCTCTTTGGTGTCAGCATTTCTGTTAACTCCATTGTGACCCAAGTAGCTCCCAACACTACCAGGTAACTCTATTGGATGTTTAAATAATAGAACGTGTTATTGTAAAGGACATTTATATATATATTTTATTACCTACATGTATATTAACAACTGCAAGCACAAAATAATTTATTTCACAACTGTAGTATATAAAGTGTCACAAGTCCATCACTATACACAATTAGCCGGCAGACAAGTAAATAAAGTAATATTAGTCTTGTCTATGGACTACTTTCAAATTCTGAGTCTGGTTGTGTCCTTAATAATGTAAATAGTCATTTGAGGGTTCTGGCACAACACTTACTATGGTCCTAATAAAAATGTACATTATGGTGATATGAAAATTGAAAAACCATACAAGATTCAGACTCAAGGCTCTTGAGTCTTGTTAGTTAACCAAGTAAGTAAGTAAGTAAGTGTGGTGGTCAACCTAACCCAGGATTAAAACATTACCCCACAAACAGTGGGTTAAATTAGGCATGTCTCCTTATATCTAACAATTAATTAAAAATAGATATGTGAAGTGCATGCAGTGTACACTCAGTGCTGAACATTAACCCTGTGAAGAGAGGGGGGGGAGGGGGGGGGGTTACCTGATCTATCTTTTACTAGGTATGTGCAGCATAATAGTCACTTTTGTAGACAATCACAGAACCCATATTAGTCACTTGTCACTATGATTTCTAACAATGGAAGATCTTTTAAAAGTGTTTAGCAATTCATAAACTTTCAAAAGCAGAATCAGATTGTTTTAAGAGCTACTGTAATTCAAGACGAATTGCAGTCACATTTGACAAGACTCAAGGTCTTCCCAGTGCCACATGAACATGTTGAAAAGCACCTCATTCTAGTCACTCCGATGAAAAATATGGTCCCATTTTAGTCACTTCATTCCCAAAAATGCAATCCCATTCAGTGGCACATCCCTATTAGCCCAACTATAGGGAGTATCCCCCCCCCCAGGACATTAACACTGGCCCAGTGGCCCAAGGCACTTTTTATCCCTTTGAGCCAATACATATGGACCAGTAACTTTTGAAAATTGGTGACCAAAATGGTGCCAGCAACTCTTTTAAAAAAATCATTTTGTGAATTCCGTCAATGAGGAAACATCTGGTCAGTTTTTTGATGAACAAGATATAAAAACTCATTCAACATTAGGGTGCTCATAACCCAGACAGCGTCAACTTATGACATATGTGAAATCAATAAGGATGAGACTGCACAGTCAACTGCAATCATGTTTAATTGACTTTTGTCATAGTTAAATTTTTCTTATTGGGCCACTGCACTTTCATGGGGCCTTCCAAGGGTTTTATGCAACAGGCAACATGACCTAAGAAATAGGTGACAAACTTCCAGGAGTTTACTGAGAACAACTGATAAAAACCAACAATGACATTTCTCTTTCATTGGTTTGTTTTTTGAGGCAACATTAATCTTTTTTACAAAGTAAAAGGTGACAGCAACACCCCCTTAAAGGGCCTCTTTCATGCTAGGTCAGGAACTTTTGAATTTTACTGGTCCAATTGGCGAGTGACTTAAAATGCTTAACGTTGAGCCCTGACACTCATTTTCTGGATAGATCTCAATTTTCAAGAACTTTTAAGAAATATATTAAGAACATAATTATTGTTATTTTTGATTTTCTTTTTGGAGGGACATTTTTATCTTATGGAGGAGGGGGGTGAGTTGAGAATAATTCTTATTGAATTACATGTATTTGAAATTAATGATTGGGAGTCTTACCTTGTTTATTCAAGATTCGTTTGCTTAGGTCTTGCCTCCCAATTTGATTGAAGATGGAAACCAAAAAATCTTTCCTTTCATTGCTTATCAAGTTATGCTCAATCAACACAGAAAATAAATCCAGTGGTCGAGCAATTTTTTCAAGTTTTCCCTTAGGAATGTGACTCTCACACAGAAATTTGAAGTTTGCAAGGTCTTCATTTGTGATGTCACTGGCTACAGACTGCAGTAGTTGCCGAAAAGGGTCCACATGTGGATTGGTAACCTGGCTGTTATCCTCCATTTTTTTTGGAACACAGCAAAAGCTCTGCAAGGTTAAAGAGGTTAGCTGACTGCTAATGTACTTTTATTAATCATGTATAAATTTTATGTATGCACAACAAAAAATTAAAGTTTAGGAGCACTTCTTGTCTTTTCATTGTTTTTAAAAGAAAGTAAAATGCAAAATAAAAGAAAAGCGAAAACAATACGAGGTACAGAGTGTTTTCATAAGTCCCTGGTTTCATAACTTACATAAAAAAAATTGTGTACAACAGACAAAGTTTAAAGTTTCTTATTTCAGTCTAAACTTTCGAGATTGAAAACATTTCTAAAAGAACACAGCAAATATACATCACCCTTTGGCAAAAGAAGACAAGCTTTTCTATTGTGAAAATGGAAGAACCATTTCGATAAGGTAATTATTTATTGCATCTTTGCGTGAAAACTGAATGGCGCGAGAAGAGCAGTACTCTACTTAACAACCACGTCAAGTCTTTCCTTTTGTCGTTTTGGTATATTTTAAAAACGTCACCAAAATGAGTAAAAAAATTAAGGATATTTCAAGACAGTTTGACGCTAAAACCCTAAAAAAGTAAGATCGTTAAGCTTCCATCCAAAACAGGAAGTTTTTCAGAGAAGAGCGATTCACAGTCGACGGAAGTGACGTAAAAACCGTAATCTTTTCAAACGTCTGCTTTTGGATAAGAAAATGAAAAACCTCCGATTTGCACTTAAACCATCTTCTGGACGGCTATTTTTTCGATACTTGAAAAGAATATAGTTATTAATATTATGATTTATGTACAGTTGCGGTTACTTTGTCGTCCATAACTAATGGAACAAAATGCCGCCGTCTTTTACCCAAACTTTGGGCCCCAAAGCTTTGCCACAATCTTGAAAACAACAGACATTTTCTGAGTACGGTTCTTTCGTCACTTCACTGCACTTCAGACATGTTTTGAGTCAGAACTTAAACCAAATGCAAATTTATGGATATATACAGCATTACTGAATGAAGAAAGAGTTTCGGAAATTTCCCTCTCAAAACAACCTTAATACCTCCTTAGAAACGGTAATTATTATAATCTTTTAAGAAAGAAAATGAAACAATTTTAAAAGTTGAAGTATAAGCGCACGGCAATGTAATCAATTGCAACATCGAACAGCCCGGCCGGGACCCAATGACTGTATGGCTTCAGCTATTCCAAATTGTCACATTTCAGTGGTTTCTCTGTCTGTACTCAAAATCAAGTTACAACCCCTACCTTGTTCAGATCTGCGTTCGTCTCTATAATGAAGGAATTTCCTGATCTAAAATAAAATTTCTACGATGCGATCGATAAATAACTACAGATTGAAAGATTTTACAATAACACACGTTCGTCTTGTTTCATTGAAAGTGGCTGAAATATGCTTGGTAACCGCGTGATGAAGGGAACATTTTCGCAATATTCTATTTTTGAAATAATGGCAAACGGAAGCAAAATGATGGAAACGGATGACGATACGGAATGCAAAAATGCGGAACCAGATGAAAATGAAAATAATATGAAAATATAAATATTGGAAGAAGATAGAAAACTGAGAAAGTTACAGAAATACAGTTAAGGTTTTAGTCGTAAAACAAAAATGGATGGAGACGTTGGTGACATATAAACAAACTAATACAATCCAATTTTATTATTTTATAAAAACATGTTTTTCATTTGAATTTTCCGTCGTTATAACTGTTGACCCCGTACTTTACTTGACTTCTGTGAAAAATGTTCGGCGGTGTTAGGCTAACAACGTTGACCAACGTTAACAAGTTTCAAGTCTGAAAATATTGTTCATCAAAGTGTCTTGATTGAATGTTGCATGTGTGACGATTCCGCATGGCAAACGTTATCTGTCTCGCAGAACAGTACTTGCAAACACAATGCCTTGAAAAACAGCGGAAATTTACCAGTAAACACTCTTCTTGCAGGACTGAAACCGGCAGAGACAAAGCAAGAAAAATGGAGTTCTGGAGAAAGGGCAACACGTCTTTGTCCTCGATTTTCACACGAAGCGAAGAGATTGGACTTTTCACAGACTATTCAGGTTATTGTTGAAGCGAAAATATTCAGACCAATGGAGAGGCCAGGAAACGCTTGAGCTAAAAAGTTTGAATTCGTTATAAATTAAATGTGCCTGTAACCAAGTTTTTCCTTAACTTATTTTCTTAATTCTTGTTTTCGATTCTTGCTCTTCACTTTTTGTTTTTGACAAATGTTTTTCACTTCTTTTTTTTTTTTTTTTTTTTTTTTTTTAGCACAGAACACACTTATGCGTGTGAGTGCCGCTGGGAAATATTCGGTGCTGGATTGTATATCGTGAGGGAATTGGGCAAGTCAGTTGAATTGCCACTTGCCGGATAAATCATACAAATCCTGATACTAAAATGGTAGTCATGACTGCAGGTTTCTTGTAATCATTTCCAGTTCGACATTAATTCAGAATTTGGCTTCACATTGACAAGTACAATATAGGTAAGTAAATTTTTCAGCGGTTTATTACCTTTTGCGAGAGATTTGCCATTACATATTCTGTAATGAAGTCAAATAGCATGACTTCGCAAAGTTTTCCAATGGTTTTGTTTTATGCAATTTTGAAAATTGTTCCTACTTATATCAGTGTTGTTGTTATTAAAGCAACTTTGTCGGATTTTTATCTTCTTCTTAACTTTTTATTTTTGAGTTTTTTTAACTTTATGTAATGCCCTATTTCAGTATTCTATGATTGCGTCATTCTGTTTCCGTCATATCGCTTCCGTCATTCCGTTGCCATCATTCCTCACTTTCATTTTGTGCTTTAGCCAAACCCTTCCGGAAAAGATTGTTCAGTGAAGTTAAAGTAAAACAGTTTCCCTTTGTGCGTGCTAACTCTTAACAAACCATTGTTTACATTATTTTCATTTGTAAGAACCAGCCGACTTTATCAATTTATAATACAAAGAAGACTGAGGCTCAAAGAAAATCCAAAAGGGGTGAAGCAAGAAAAAAGCACAAAGAAATTTTTTAAAAATACTTCTCCCAGCCGACAAACCCTGGGTTCCGAATTTTTAATTAGTTGATCTTGGATTCAGAAACATAAAATTAAAATCCTTATTTTTTCCAAACCACATAAATTCAATTCTATAGAGCTTTGATGAAAATGTCTGGCTCGAGTTCTGTTAACTCTTAAAACGACCAACGAGAGAAAAAAAAAATTGATGAGATTAGCTTGGATGTGTTCTTAGATGAAACTCAGATTCGTATTCAGTTCACAGCTTGATCTGTTAATCAGACAGATTTGTGAAAATAAGAACATATCTCCTGCTCTATATGAAGCAACTTATAAAATACTGAATTATGGCGTGGCTTAGAACAGAAAAATTTTTCCCGTCTTTGAAATAACTTCACGGCTTGTACTTGAGATATATACAAAATTTGACAATTTAAGAAGATGCCTATCATACTTCAAATTATTAACAAAATGGCGTACGCTTTCACGATAGAATCAATCATGCAAGTATTTATATAAAGCCATAGTAATATTTTGCATAATTTATTTGTATATGAATATTACATGATAATATTAAAGTGTTGAGTCATATAAGATGTGGATGTAGCTCTACAAATTTTCACCAACGGTCAGTATGTGATTTTTCTCACATTATTACACCTAGCACTGCTCTATATAGTCAATATTATTCACCTAAACTTATGTTTCAAACAGTTCTCAGAATCATAAGAATCTCACATCCACTCGTTCGAATGTTTACCAAACTCTTGATTCCCCAGCTTTACTTAAAAAAGCGTTATCAACTAGAATGTACGTCGATTATCTTGGATAAACTACATGTGGCTTGGGCAACAAGAGTTACATAATCGTTTGTAATAAGTTTAAATAAAGGTTTAAAGCAACATATTTGATTTATAGTATTTAGCACTCGGTGAAAATATCCGCTAGATGTTTCGGGTAGAAGTCTTTAAACAACTAACGTAGCAGTTTCGGCTGTGCTAAGAAAAACTAACTACTCAAATTTTACTCAATTTAACGTACGACCGTACAAGCATTATCTTTGGCCATTTTCCCTAATTCCGGGAAAACTAAAATTTCATAGTTTCTCGTCATACTTAATCCCCCTCGTAGATATGTTGGCATTCTATCGAGCTCCTGTTGTTTTAAACAAAGGCAAAAAAGAAGATGCTATATATAAATTAAAATTTAAAAAAATAACTGATTTCAGTAAGCATAGAACTCATAGTCATATGAGGCAATTCTGTCATACAAATTGTTCTTGTTTTATTTGTTACTAAAGTCAACCCGTACTAAATTCTTTTAATAGAACCTGAAAGTTCTGCGACAAAATCTCTAACTTTATTACATTTTTCGAAAAATCTTAGTATGTTGCAAATGTTGTCGTTTTAGAAACATTGAACTGACTTTATGACCAGTTTTAATTTTGCTCTTTTTAATAAAATTGGAGAATCCGTAGAGTATTTTGTTTTGAAACATACAAACTCATTCATTTCCGTTTAAACCCCGTTATTTATAGGCTATGAGTGCAAGAAAGAAAAGTTTCTTTTATATCCTGGCGCTGATGCTTGAAGTGCTTCTTTTGGCTCATGCGCAATGCCCTACATCCGGGATAGGGTTTTCTTTGGAAGGGTACACTTACACAAGCATGACAGCTCCTGATGTACACACGTGCTACTCGGCCTGCAAGCTACAGGAACCCACGTGTCGCAGTATCAACTATCACGTGAACGCAAGCCTGTGTCAGTTGAACAATCATTCCAGGCTCTCTCGTCCAGATGACTACGTGGCAAGCCCGCTCTCTCTTTACTTTCACAGTGAAAAACGAAGTAAGCCACTCAGTACCTTAACTTGCGGGAGGGTGTTTGGTGGGTGGGACAGTTAGGTAGTTGAATGGCACGTGGCTATGCGTGTATGATTACAGTGCAATCCAGCTTTCTTGTGAAATAGAAACACCAGACGATTTGAAAATTACCAGAGCCGGAAATCTTCCCGCTATTTAGCTATCCCGAATTTTGTAAGGGCTGGCTCATAGGGTGCTTCAACCCATTTCTCGGGTCTGACTAGCTTAATCAGTCAGTTGTAAATGAAACGCAGCAACATTCGAAATTAGTTTTTTAAAACCAGACTGGCACTGCTTATGCAGGACTAGAGCTCCGCCCTTCCGAGTCAGATGAGTTATGGCGGGAAAAATTCTCAAGTGCATCTTGACTTTAACAGTGATCAGAATCAGTTTTCTCGATCTTCAGGATTTGTTTTTGTAACAGAATAAATACACAAACCCGAAGTAGTTCATAATTTCGCCAGCTTTTGTTTTTCATTAGATTTTTTAATTTGGCCAATTTGAACGTTTCAGTATCAGTGATATTGTTTCTCTGTGGATTTACACCCAACAACTCGTATTTGATACTGTTAGTCAGATTTCTTGCGAACGCAAAAGTGTTTACGTCTTTCTTTCGCTAACGCCCGACGTTTTCATGTTTTCTATTCGACGAATTGATTCTTTTTAGCCCAATTATTTACGTATTTTAAAACCAATTGCACTAATAGTATTATATAGTCAATTTAAAAAGTTTTATGTGTATTTACAAATCGTTATAGCTGAAGCTCCTCATACATTTATTTGTATTAGTTTTCAACGATAAAACGATTCCTCTAGCTCCTTTCAATGCCAGTTTGCCAGTTAATTTCCTCTTTGTTTCGTTTGATTAAGCACGTGTACGGACTTGGATTCAACCGGAGTTCTTTCTTGAAGATCAAGTTAAAAGTGTGCGAAAGTATTATGTATAGTCAATAAAGTCATTTGATATCCAAAGAGACACTCACGGCGATTGTACGGCGACAGACACCTCATTAATTTGCACAACAAATGCCACTCTAAATGCTAAGACAAAGAGGAACTGACAGCTGTTGTTTGTCTTGAGATGTGCGAGGCTTTCGATAGCATTAATCAAGATATATTTACAAAAACTTTACTAGACATCGTAGTCTCCCAGCTCAGTCAGCACTTTAGTGGTTCGGTATTTACAGATACTAACTCGTACGGATCCACTCAACCTTATTGACCTACCTCTTATTCATTTTAAAACTGTACCGCCGGCAGTTGTTCCCCCTTCTTTTTAGTATATACTTCAACAATCTGCCTTCAGTTCCGCAATGTTACCTTTACTGGTCTACCATAACGTTCCGAAAATAAGCCCATCTCCCTCCCCAGTTAAAAAAGATAACCGCCGTTAACTTTAAACCATCTACAAGAGCCCAGAGAAAAGCCTTTTGAGCAAATACTCTTCGGTATTTCACGATAGTTTATGAAAGTTGTATATAAATAGTTCTAAGCCTAAGTAAGTTCTAAGGTTAAAATTTAAAGTTTGTTGTAAAATTCCTAGTTCGTCTAGGAGCAACCTCTGAAGTCGCCGCTAAGTCGTGCAGAGAAATCCTGGAAAAAGAAGAATCAATTGGAGACGGGAGATATTGGGTGAAACCTGCTGGAGAAAACGCGACGGGCACTCCATACACGACGTACTGTGATATGACCGAGGGAACCGGTGAGTAACTCTGTGGGGAGGGGGCAGTACGATATTGGGTGAAACCTGCTGGCGAAAACGTAACTGGGTCTTCTTACACTACATACTATGATATGATATGACCGGAGATGCCGGTGAATAACTCTGTTGGAAGGGGACGGTCAGATATTTGGTGAACCCCTATGGAGGGAAGGTGACCGTTTCACTTCACATCACATACTATAATAGGGCTTGGCGAGCCGGTTAGTAACCCTCGAGGGGAGGGGACGGTCAGATATTGGGTGAGAACTTATACTGCCTACTGTTATATGAGAAGCCGATGACTACAATTGTGACTAACCCCTGAGAGGGGCGGGAAGGAAAACGTCGATGGCCCTATGGTCACTACCCACTATATAATATGACTAGGGCAGCCGATGAGTAAAAACACTGAGGGGAGGCGACAGTGAGAGTGTAAACAGAACTTGCTGGAGAGAATGTGATTATGTTACCCTAATATAGAGGTCCGGTGAGTAA